>JAVQJX010021957.1:0-10882 GCA_036025115.1 Ambassis agassizii | reverse complement strand
TGTGTGTGTGTGTGTGTGTGTGTGTGTGTGTGTGTGTGTGTGTGTGTGTGTGTGTGTGTGTGTGTGTGTGTGTGTGTGTGTGTGTGTGTGTGTGTGTGTGTGTGTGTGTGTGTTGGAGGGGTGCTGCCACTTTCCTCAGGGATGCACAGACCTGCCTTCTTCTCTTTCTTCCTGCCTGCCTCTCTCTCTCTCTCTTTCTCTGTGTCTCTATGTTTGAGAAGCCAAACATTTCAGACATTAGCGAGGGACTAAAATATTTATCTTAGCATGCAGTGAGACATCAAGGCTGACCTGATGACATTATCGTTTATCTGAATTAAAGTGGACTCCTGCAGGCTAATATATTTTATGAAAAAGTTTCTTTTTACAAATTGGAATCAGCTTCAGCCAGACGAGGACTTTAGAAAGAGTCTGAAATATCAGACGTAAACACTGAGATGGACGGACACAAAATATGTTTTCACATGAAAAACAGCCACATAATGTAAAAAAAAAAAAAAATCATCATATAAAACATTCCATTGTTCATGTGATACTTACCTCTGTGTGCTGTTTCGTCTCATTATTACATCTCCCATCCCACAAACTGCTTCTTTGAGATAGAAGTCCAAAGTCCAAAACGTGACCTCCATAAAAACACTTGATAGGTGCAAGAGACAAAAAACATGACGCTGTCGATTCATGTAAAAATCGGTGCCATTGTTTTTACTGTTCATGTTCCTCAGACTGTACAACTCCCTGTCAGGAAACTCCCCCAAATCACTGCCTCCACAGCTCTATCCATCCTTCTCTATGTCTGTCTTTTCCTCTCTGTCCCATCCCCCTCTTCCTCCTCTCATCCACTGCGCCATCACACAGGAAGCCTGGTCTTCCTGAAAACAAGCCTCAGAGCATGGAAGGGGACAAGGCCGAGGGGGGCAGGTATACGTGATGGGCGAGCAGAGGATGTTTTTGTCACTCCTCTGCCCCTCTGGCCTATGCAGACCTCAATGTGGTCCATCCTGAGGAAGCCAGGCTCACGTCACTCCAGCCGGGCCTTGGGCCCACACGTGCTGCCTTGCAGGGCCGGGCTGACGCAGTGACTACACACATGTGAAGCCACACTACTCTTCACATCATAAAATCATTAACAAGGAGGGAGAAAAGTCAACAAAGAGTTGCATGGTGTGCAGATCAGTCGAGGAGGGTCAGTGTTTGCCAGCTGACCACACTACATTTCCTGTATTGCTGCTAACTGCCAAGCCACCTGTAGGTGTGGGAATTTATCAACATGGGGGTTTCCACAGACTCCAATTGACTGATTTATGATATTATAAAATGAGTACAGCTGGCAGCTGGGGATGACTCAAATACTAAATAATGCACTGGTGTGGCAACGTGAGGATTCATATTTTAATCAAGTAGATTAAAAAGAGTTACAACAAAGCACACATTAAAAAGGCAAATGGAAGATTGTTGTTTAAATAATAAGTTTCATACGTTAAAATATTAACTGAAATCATCAACTCAAGAGATTCAACAAATCCAAAGTATGTAGAAATACATGTAATAAAAGTCATCACTGCATTGACATCAGGCTTAAGACTTAACCGGGATTGTCATGTTCATCTTATTTTTAATTGAGCTCTGTTCTCAGAGCTTAATGTAGCTTGTGGGAATAAGGTGGCTGTGAGTGGAGACAGCTCCATGGAGCACAGCCTGAAAGTGACAGAAGCCATAATAACAGGATGTTTACAGCCTGCGGAAACACTGCCAGGGACAACCACAAGCAGGCAACAAGTGTGGCTGGAAGCAGGAGTGAAGAGGAAACGCTGGCCAGCAGGTTCCCTGCACATCCACCAAATATAACCCCACTGCTGACCACTGCTTTATTTGCAGACAGACTCTTACCTGTCTAAGGTCTGTTTCAGTGGATTTTAATCCACAATCACCTCTGACCCCTGGAGAAAGACGTCTACAAACCGCAGCTGTGTTAGGTTGAAATTTCCCCCTATTCACACACATTCACACTGATGGCTGAAGTGGTCAGCTGCAGGTGACAGCGGACAGAAGGACACTGGTGGTTTCTGACACTGTGGGGTTGCTATCAGTCCACTGTCACCAGTTGTTTCTTTCTGCCCATCAGTGGTCACATATCGCACCAGGCTGCAACATCAACCACATTACCATGGCTATTACAGACTTTCTAGCAGCTTCAGACATCACTTCAGCAATCAATGCTTGTAAAGGTGAGTTGATGAAAGTAAAGCTTGTGTTTGTTCTGTTCTTATGAGGCCTTTGTTTCTGTTCCTTACATTGTCTATGACTGGTCACCTATTAGGTATCTGTTTGTTATCAAAATGTATCTTTTGTTTTATTCGCAGCAAAGGATTCCTTTAGCCCAAAGATGTTTTTCAAAATGGTTGGTTTATCCAAGAAAAGTCCATCAGAGATCGAGCGGGTCTTTAATATTTTGGACCAGGACAAAAGCGGCTTCATAGAACAAGATGAGTTACAGTTGAGTCGTCTTAATTTT
Source organism: Ambassis agassizii (assembly GCA_036025115.1). Taxonomy (NCBI): domain Eukaryota; kingdom Metazoa; phylum Chordata; class Actinopteri; family Ambassidae; genus Ambassis; species Ambassis agassizii. The sequence continues at coordinate 8,367 of JAVQJX010021957.1, read as the reverse complement.
TAAAGGACTATTACGTCACACATTTCTGATTTGTTCTCTTTTTATTCACGGTTTATATGTCTCCCTGTCTGGTTCTCGATCAGACTGTTCCTGCAGAATTTCTCCAAAGGAGCAAGGACCCTGACTGCAGCTGAGACCAGAGCTTTCCTCCTGGAGGGAGACTCAGATGGTGACGGGAAGATCGGGTGGGAAGGTGACTTCACAGAATAAAACTTCACTTGTAAAAGGCTAATGCAAGAATGACAAAGAGTAAAACAGATTTGTAAATATCACAGGACAAAGAGCAGATAAAACAATTTATCCTACAGCCGATGCTGCAATGTATAGTGGACAAAATTATGTCCAGCTTTATTTCATTGTCATTAAATTTTACATTTCCCATATAAAAATATCCCTGTCAGGTTTGTTGTGTGTTTTATGAGTTTTTCTTGTTTTTCAGAGTTTTCTGCGCTGGTCAAGTCTGCATGAGGCCTGCATGATCCATAAATGATTCATTATATGGGGAGGAGCTCTCTATTTACTTTACTTACTTAAAAAAACATCCAGGGATCAACTCTGGGAATACTTTTAATGGGATAAATACATTAAAGGAAATATCAAAGTGTCTTGAATAAAAATGTCCCTCTCTCCATGTGATACAAAGGTGTGATCTTTTTGCTTGCTTGCACCCAGTGAAAAGCTTGTCAACAGGTCCAGCTCCTATTTTGCTGTTACACTGAGCTGTGAGGCGTTCAGCCAGTCAGAGTGGTGGGAGGCTTTGGTTTCTCAATTAACGACAGGAGCAATTTTCCACTGTGCAAATGAAGTGTTTGTCATTCTGGCAGCCTCAATTTGACACTTCAGGAGTAGTAATTTGGTGTGAATCACATGTTTACACTCAGGCAACATTTAACCATTCTCATTGAAATTATTTCATAGACATTTGCTTAAACATCATTTTATTATTTTCCGTGGGGAAATAAAAATCAATTCTGCCACACACACATAATGTTCTCTTTTACAATCTGGATTTTAATGGGGGATGTGATGATCTTACACATTCTTCATATACATTATTAAACAAAATATTTGAAAATTGATATATAAATTGATTTCAAATAAGATAATTCTTACTTCTCTTTAATACCGCTACAAATAAACCTTTTGCACTTCCTCTGCAATGTAAAGTGGAATCATAATGTTTAAACAGTGTGAACTGCAGAGCAGGAGTGCACAGCAGGACGCAGTTGGAGCTGTCTCTGTGGCAGACAGACTGTGCTGGGTTCATGGCAGAGCATCAGCAGAACTGATAGGCAGATGAGCCCATGTACTCAGAGTGACCCAGCAGAGATTGAGGATTGAGTTTCTGGGCCAGCATATTTACAGGACTTCTGTCAATGAGGCACATTTATTTGCAACTTTCTCTCGGATGGCCTCCAGACACTCCTCTGTCTGGCAAAGAAGGGTGACCAAGGACCAGGAATATGGGTCACTTTTATTTCTGCTGCAGCACGAAGCAGCAAATGTTTGCTCACAGGTGGAAATCGAGACAAATCTGTGGAATCTAATAGAAGGAAAACATGTCTCCAGAAATCTTGGCACACATTTTTTTTTTAAATCTCAGTATGAGGTTGAAAAAAATCTAAACTTTTTATGTAGTTTTTGACATTGAAAAAAATACATTTTAAAGAAACATCAGTCACATTAGATGCCTCTTGTGAAATGGGGGCATTTGAAGCTTTGCAAACAGCTCCCAAATGAAACTACAGCACATATCTCTAATATAAATTTCTGAATATGATGGGGGATGTTCCTTTGCTCTCTCCAATTACAGACATCCATAGCCTTACTTGATGAGTTTCATCCCTGCTGTGAGATGTTTGTAATTTAAGCCTGATATAGAAGAAGGGCAGGAATAGTTACAGTATCTATGGCTGAGTCGTTTGAGGTGAGAGACCTTGTTTGACCACAGCAAATGCTAAAGGCCAGAGATTAGTTTAACTGAGCTTTAAAATGAAAAGAAATTAAAAGGAAAAGGCAGAAAAGAAATATACATGTGTGCTGGTGCAGCTGATAAAACACCACACAGACCTCTGCAATAAAGAGAGACAATATATTTATTTATTCTTTCTCATAAGTTGAATAATCTTCACATCTTTGATGATCAATGGCCACAATTAAAATGTGCTGATATACATGATTAACCCACTCCATCCACAGGACCATCTCAACACTGCCACCTCATGTAAAACAGTAACATAACAGTCTGCAGCCCTGCTGATAAGGGCGAAAAAGACCCCTGGACTAACTTCATTGTTTTGATAGTGTGTGATAACTCATTATGCAACAACACAGTGCCACGCTGGAGTGTTAGGATGATGATAATAGCTACCAATGATATCAGCTTTTAGTGTTGCCCTAAATAGCTCTACAAACACTTTCATCGCCATAAGGAGGAATGGTCTGAATAGGTTTAAGTGGTTCAAAAATAAGACCTGGCAGACAGCCGGAAGCTGCATGTAAATTAATGATAATGATAGTGTGATATAAAATCAAAGCTTTTAATCCCAGCTCCTGGTGATCAAATTATTTTTCTACTCGTTCTTCTTATTTATTTTATGTATTTATTTTCTGTGGGTTATTTTCAACAGACCTCATGCACAAAATTGCTTGCAAGGTTTTACTGATAGATAAATAGTGGCAACTTAGGTTTAGGTGACATCTACTGTGCCAGAACCCTTTTTAAACTATGACTTAATAGCTATGAGGGTCTCGGTTGCGACAATCTGGAGCTAAAATGTTACTCTGTCTTTGTAATATCGTGTCCACACCACAGAAATCCTTCATTTATTCTGTGTAGAGAAAACGATCAAAATACACGTTTTTTTTTTAAATATGTATATAAAATATTTATAATATTTAATTAACTTAACTAACTCGGTCTCCTTCAGTCGACCAGAGCACATTTCTGGCTGGGATAATCAATCACAACAACTACACTTTTCTGACGCTGGAATGCAAGCCAAGTATTCGCAGACATTTTACGCACGCCAATTACGCACTACAAAAATGTAAGCGGGATGTAAAAGCACACGGACAACATAACGAGCAAAGTTTACACTACAACTTATTGAATATGTCTTTAATAGACAAGTCTCTTTGTAGTAACTTAAAATAGGTGCTTGTTTGGAGAACGTAGTGATACAAACGTCGTTAAAGTGCACACATGCATAATTTATTTTACGCATCACATCACACTGTAGTGCTTGGGCTTGTCATAATAAAACTTTACAATCAATAGCAGCAGTCAATATTTGTGAAAACACATAACAAGGATTTAAAAGTATTAAATAAGGGGGAAAAATGCAGATATATGTAAGCAATTGCCAGCACCACAAACCTATTTTTGTCTACAGTATCTGGTCATTTGAAATGACTTCCATGCAAAACTTTACCTCAGCCTGCACTCCTCCGTGCTCTGTACAGTTAAACAGGCTGCAGAGTATGTTTCACCCAAATCAGCAGCGTATATTATTAGCCTTATGCAATATCAAGCACTTTTGCATAGGCCTACACTTAGCCTACCATTTAAGCATCTTCATTTATGTACATATAAATAGAACAGCTCTGTCTACTGGACACATTTTTTTGACCGACTGCTTTGACTGCTTTGCACACAGTGTCTATTACATAGCCTATGCATCATATTTCGGGTGAGTGAAGGTATATAAGCCAGTGAGAGTTGCTGAGGGGTCCACTGCAGTCAGCAGATTCATCTGAGCGAATCCTCTCTAGTCTTAGAGATAACCTCAAGGTGAGTTTCACCCAGACCTGTAGGGCGAGTCCACCTCTTGACTCTTGAGTGTTTCAGGGCTTCAACTTCATGCAATGGGATTTAAATCAAGCTCACAAGACCAGATTTTGAACAGCTCAGATTTTGACTTTGGACTAACAAATGGAACCAAATGGAACAAAAATCTACAGCTGCAAAGGAGGCTTGATCTTTTGCCTTGGAGGTTTTGGTTTTGGGGGGAAGAATTGGACTACTTTTTCTGATCATTTGTGCCTTTGGAATACTCACAGAGAGGGACTGAAATGCAGACTGCATGGCATAATGAAGACGTAGCTCTGTAACTTATCACTGTGTTTTAAAGTGCAGCAAGGGTGGCTAAGATAGAGTAAAACTGTTTCAGTGTGTCTGACTGTACTTTGGCTGAATTGATGATCTGATGACTTGTCCTCTGCTCTACTCCCTCAGTTAAAAATGGCATTCGCCGGACTTCTGAGTGACGCTAACATCACTGCAGCCCTTGCGGCATGCCAAGGTAAACCCAGCAGTGAAGCTGTCATAACATGCAATATATACTTTACATTGCTCTCACTACAGAAGTCTAAATACAGAAAAAATGAACATCTAAATGAATAGAGCAGCAATGTAGTCTAAGTAGAAAACTTAGTAATGTGTAAGAAGTGCACTTATATGTATGTTTTCAGTCTCTGACATGCCTCGCTCTCTCCCCTCTCACAGCTGCCGACTCTTTCAAATATAAGGACTTCTTTGCTAAGGTCGGCCTGTCTGCCAAGTCCGCTGATGACATCAAGAAGGCCTTTGCCGTCATTGACCAGGACAAGAGTGGCTTCATTGAGGAGGATGAGCTGAAGTAAGCAGCCTCTCTTGGATATCACTTTGAGCTCCTTGGAGCTAATGTAGCACAGAGATCACCTTTCTTTGGCCCACAGTGAATTCAAAGTGATGTCAGAGCGTCAAAGCATCTGAGAAGCTCCAGCTGCTCTGTGCTCCCCTCTGTAGTAACTCTATGCTAGCACTCTCTTCTGATTTACAGTGAAGTATAGAACAGATCCCAGGATCCAGTGATGGATCAATTATAGACCCTTTGTTTGATAAGACAATCACTTGGGCACAATAATCAACAGCAATTCATGTTAAGAACTATTTTAAGGGAGGATTCGATTTTTTTTCAAATGGTTAATGTTTCTCTCTTGTCTTCTTCAGGCTGTTCCTGCAGAACTTCTCTGCTAGCGCCAGAGCCCTGACTGATGCCGAGACCAAGGCGTTCCTTCAGGCTGGTGACTCTGATGGTGATGGCAAGATCGGTGTTGATGGTGAGTAAAACAGCAGTCTCATCAAGAGCAACATGAGGCCCTCTAAAGATTTCAAACTGACAGCTTTCACTTTCTCTTTTCTCCCTGCAGAGTTTGCTGCCTTGGTCAAGGCTTAAATGGATAATCTGACCAACATCTGACTTCACCACTCTAAAGGAACAACTTGAGCCAAGACATACTCCTCCTTACCTCTTTTCCTCTTCCCTCTCACTCTTTCTCTACTCAACTCTCCACACCACTTTTATACACATGACCTTTCACCCCCGACTGCAGACAAACTTCCCCTCCCCACCTACCCAATACCCTCTCTCTTACGTGCTCTGGCCGTGGTCACCCCAATGTTGTCCACGATGAATGTACCTGAATAAGTGTAAAGCGTGGTTGACTTGTGTCTTTCTCTCTCTCTCTCTCACTTCTGTCGTCGTTTTAACTATGCGAGTTTTGCTTACTGTGAAATCAGTGATGATGCACTTTTACAGAAAACGGACGGACGATGAGAAAAAAATAAAGGTTCTTTTTCAATAAGACAAGTCTGAGCCTGGTATTCAGCTGCTTGTGAATGAATGAGTGAATTTATAATATTTGATCATGCAATGCACAAAAAGGACACAAACTAGAAAAAAGCACTCAGAAACTTTGAATAAAACACATTTTATAAAAGTAGGCACACATTCGCAACTTATCCAACTCTCATAGAAGGCTCTACAATGATAGGAGTCAGCCACAAGATGGAGGTAATAGACACTTACGGGTTTAAAGCTTCAAGAATTTCCAGATGATGTGTTTTAGTCTAACAAGTATAGCTGTGCAGCTTGTGAGCTTTCTACCATTCAGTCAGTGTTCAGACAGCGTAACAGCAAACAAAAGTCAGAAAAATTAATTTATTCCCCTGGTTCTCGTTACAAAAACATCCCTCCTCTCAGTGTCAGATGCTACTAATGCTGACTGGATTCATCAGAGACGCTGCTGTGTCAGACGCTTTGGAAAGGCTTCCCATGGCAAGCAATAAAACTCATCAGTTTAAAGTGGCCAGTTGCCATGGTGACCAGATGCCAAACCCCACTCAGCCTTTGATACTCATGAGTTCAACATTTATTTAAACAGAGTGCTGAATCTACATTACATATTCCAATATAACACTGTATGGGACATCAAACTGTGTACAGTGGGGATATAAAGTATTAAACACATGTGTCATGGTCTTTTCTTAGAACTAGGTTAATAGATAAATAAACTACACCCACAGTAAAGACTAAATGTTTGACACCTGATTGAGACAATGCATTATTGTTAATGAGAGAAAACATGATTAATGTTTTGTGGCTCCATGTCAGAATTTAGGAGATTATGCACTGAAACCACAGAAAGGGGGGGCTGATTAACTTTGAGGAGCTTTTAGATGCACCTGCAGAGAGATGGATGGAGAAAGGGAGGAGAGTGGGAGGGGAGGGGAGGGGAGAGAGACGTGAGACTGTGGAGAAGTTGATTGGACGAAAAGCTGCTTTATGACAGTAAGTGAAGAGAGAGAGAGCGGTGCGCAGCGGATATAAACACTAAAGGTTAATTGGACAGGTGAGCAGGTAAGGAATACGAGAAGGAGGCTGCAGGCTGCGGGAAAATTTGATCCTCGAATAGGTTGGAAACTTAAGCATCCTTCGGCGCATCCAGCCTGCTATATATAAGACCGTGAGAGCTGTCAACTGCGGATCACAAAGCCTTACCTGCTGCTGCTGCTTTGGACCGGGACGCAGAGGAAACCAACAGCGGTGAGTGTGGAGAAGTGTACAGGTGCTGGCAGATGATACCTGCCTGCTCTTTGAGGCAGTTCAGACCCACAGCCTGCATTCTATTAATGTTGCTCTATATGAACCGTTGAGATGTTTTAATTTAAGATTAGGTCTTTTTTTTGACAGACTACAAACTGTAAAATTGAGTTGTCATATGCTAGATAACGAGTCAATTGTGGGGGTTTTTTTTTAGCAATATTGACGCTAAAATAGTTTTATAAATAAGTTTTAAGTAAGTATAATTTTTGCAGTTTTAAAGCTATTTGCATGCAAGTGACAGATGGGAGGCAGGATTTTAAGGTATTTGTCAGAATAGCATAACTTGTAATAACTTGCAAAATGTTTAGCTATAGGCCTACATTAACTTAAAAACAAATGATTATTCATTTTATCTGCTTCAGCTCACCTCCCTCCTGTAAAGTCTTTTTGTTTGGTCCCATAAGTGCCAATTATATTTAAGCAGTTCAAGGAAGGAAGATATCCTGTGTGATTAACCTGCTTCCAGGGAAATCCCATCAGAAGGCACAACAAACAAGGCTATAGTAACTAGACTTTTAATATATTAAAACAAATAGATCAATCAAAATAGATGTAAAATTATAACATCTGACAACTCAAGTAGAGTTTTGATGGGATCAACCCAGATACATCTGAAAATGGCCTATAGGGGACAATATTAAAAAAAAAAAAAAAAAAAAAAAAAAGTTAATCCCAGAAATGGACTGTGAGTGAAACCTGAGGCGGGAGAAGAAAGTGTGTGTCTGAAACAGGGCAGGAGAGAAAAGGAAAGTTTGTGTGTTAATAATTTATGCAGCTCTTCTTCTGCTTTACAGAACCAACATGTCACTCACTTCCATTCTCTCCGCTGACGCCATTGAAAATGCTATCAAGGACTGTCAAGGTACAATCTCTCACACACTGACTTAACCCTTCCAAGTACTTATAGTGTATTTAAATAACATTAGTTGCATGTTGTTAGCTTGAGTACATGGCTCGTCTATTTGCATTGTAATAGCCTCATAGCATCAGAAGCTCTGACCCACTAAATTCCTACCTAATTATGATGAAATGCACAGTAATCCTGTTGAACATGTGTTGCATCTGTCACATTCAGATCTTTAGAACACTCAAACAGAAAGGTGCCTAATCTTCAATGCATTACTTTCAATGCCGTGCAGTATCCTCTCCACTAAAGTCATATCCAGCTTTAAACCGGAATTTGAAAAGGTTTTTAATCATCTTGTTGATTTTAGTGCAGGCATGTGTCTGCTGGCCTTAAAAAGATGAAGTGGAAAATCTCCCACCCGGACAGCAGCCACATGCTGTTTTAATCTCCAACCTCAGTGAACCTCATAGGTTCAGCTCTAAAATGTGTGTGTGTGTGTGTGTGTGTGTGTGTGTGTGTGTGTGTGTGTGTGTGTGTGTGTGTGTGTGTGTGTGTGTGTGTGTGTGTGTGTGTGTGTGTGTGTGTGTGTTT
>JAVQJX010021951.1:0-10166 GCA_036025115.1 Ambassis agassizii | reverse complement strand
TAGCTACCGCCAATAAACTCTGCTAGTCATTTATGTGGGTAAAGTAGACAAGCACCAATGAGAAGACTGCTTTTGCAATCTGATTTCATGTAAAAAAAAAAAAAAGACTCTGCACTGGTAAATTAGCCACAGGTATTCACTTTAAATATGTCGTATCTGCTGTGTTAGATGTGACAGGTGTAACAGTAATTAAAGGGTTGGGGAGTGTAGTAAACTGGGAAATGGTGACACTGAGGTGTTTTAAAAATTAATATGGTGTTGCATCAGCATACTCATAATATGCTAATCCACATGGAAGTGATGTTCAGTTAGGTGGTGGGTGTTTGTTTTGGCCACGAAAGCGTGAAGACAACATGACAACGCCTCGCCTCCTCTTCATCAACGAACAGAGAAAAACTGTATTAACAGAAGGCAGCAGTTGGAATCATGACCACTTTCTTATCCATCCCCTTCCATGAACATGTACACAATCACACTTATAAACTCTTTTTACGTGAACACACGTTACTATAAGCCACAGTTGCGTAATACCTTCTCATCTCTACTCTTCTCGTGTCATTCACGATCATCCCATCCCACCCCTCTCCCGTCTCCCTACTCCCTGTTCGTGCAGTCTTCCAGGTGGCTGCGTCCAGTCAGCCGTGGGTATACACTTAAAAAAGTGAATAATTCAAGCAGGTCGGCAGCGGCGTCATCCTGTGAGGGACTCGCTCTCTTCATCACTGGAACTGGGTCACACTGTTAGATGTAACACACAACCTGTCCCAGTCAAGCAGAGATCACAACATCAGAGTTCACATTCACATCACACCAAAAGGCAGGGTGGGTGTGTTTTTTTTTTCTTGAAGAAATCACACCCAACTCCTGTCTGAATCACAAATATAGCTGTTGAAACAGAAGAATGTGTCATTCCTCACTTAAATCTCATGCTTAGCTTTGCCCTATTTACATATTAAACTAGTGTCAGGTATGACAGCAAGCGTAAATCTAGTCTGGTAAACCTGCTGTGGAAGATTTCTTATCACTGCATCCACTAAAACAATCACTCAGGATTAATACAGTCTCTTGATGGTTATGTTCTAAACCTTTTTCAAATCTGAAAAGAAAAATGATTTGGCACCACCACACTGTGTTTTCAAAAAATGTAAATGTGCCATGTGCAGCTTTAATTTTATTTTGAGCCACGAGTTGTTTATTCAAAGCAAGTTTCAGCTCAGCTCAGATTGCACACTGTAATATTTGCCAGGGATGGGTGGATCAGCTGTAATTAAAGAAAGTTCACTGTGTTGTTTAGCTGTAATTATCTCCACCAAGGAGGCTCTGTTGTTTGTCTTTTTGACTAAAATGATTTTCTGTTGTTTGGTGAACAAATACACTGTGAGCAAAAAAACAACACAGTGGAGAGAATGTTATAGTTATCGTGCAAAAGCTCTGACATACTGTAATTATCAGGTGAAAAGAAGCCATGTTGACTCTGCATGTGGGCCGACACCAGAGCGAATGAAGGATTATCAGTGTGGACCTTAGCATAAATAAAGAAAGGTGCAATAAATGTGAAAATTAGCAGTTTAGGTGGGTGTACACAATGTAACATGAAGTGTGTGACCTCATTGTGCGGATGGAGGTTGTCATGCAGAACCAGCAGCGTTACTGCACCAGCATTTGCTCTTGCATCACTCTGCTTCTCAGCCTCTTTTGTCTCCTGTCTTATTTTCCACTCGTCATCTATCCTACACTGCAAGTAGTGTAGACTCTAGCAAGAAAAAGTCTTTGTGAATATATTTACCTGTAAATACTTCACTTTATTCACACTGAATCTACTTTCTGGCTCTAAAAGAACATCCATAATGTAACACAACACACTAACGCTCCATGTTAATAAAACCCTGTCCTAGCCCTTTCGTTTTTTTCACTCTCCTTCATTACTTTTGTTTCCGAAGTGCTTAATAAGTGATGGAGCGGTTAAGATGCACCCCCAACGGCTCAGATGAAAGAGAAGCAGGAATAATCTTGTGGAGCACCCTAAGGCTGTGATTTCCCACCCTGCCAAACCTCCTCCCTCCTCTGCTCTCCCATCTTAGCACTCTCACTGTACCCTGAAGGACCCTCCCTCAAAAGCCCCCCATCACACACACGCACACCCCTTTTTTGCCCTATTTCCCCTTTCTCCTTTCTAAGCTCCAGTAAGAGCAGCAGGAAAGATCAAAGAGGTGCACTGGGTCATCCCGTAAACATACTTAGAGAGACCCATGGAATTAAACCTGATTGAATTATCTGCTCCGTTTGCAGCTATCGCTCACACAGCTTCAGAGAGAAGCACAAGATTAACACGCAGCAATTTTTCATTTTGATGAGAAAGTCAAATAGGCTCAAAGCCGCCTCCTCTTTCTTTTTAATTTCATTATTTTTCAATCCCCAACTCCTAAATGATCACCTGTGTTCCACCATCACAGGCCTGAGGCTAGAAACATGGATGTGCACAGAAGCTTATTGTGTTTCTGTGTGTGTAGAATGTAATAATCAACAAACCTCTAGTCCACTGTGAGCCACTCTTTGATGAAGGATGTTGTTATTTTAGCAAAAATAAAAACGGAATTAAATGCAAAATGAATGGGAAAAGTCTCTCCTGCCATCATCCATTGGTTTCCTGAATAGCAGCTTCTCTGGACTCTGTCCATTGCTTTATTGACAGTTCTCCCATTTCCTGGTTGTTCAAACTATGAGGAAGCTGGTGGAGTGTGGATGGAACTGAGGCAGCTGCTTGACTGTGTAGCTTACAGTCTATGCAAATGCTATATAGGGATTCATTCTCATTTATATCTAATTTAATCCACTTTGAGGTGAGTAGTATTTTTGCCTCTCCCTAGCCTTTTTGCTAAGCTAATTAGCTACCATGTTTGGCATTGTAATTAATAGATCCTCTCATCTATTTTGAGGCAAAATAAGCTTATCTGTTTATTTTCTAAAATATTCTTTTAGTAATGGAATATACCAGGCTTCCAGGCATGCAGGACAGAACGTGCAGACACAGTAAAGGCCCCAGCTGTGAGCTGGATTTGATCCCAGGACCTTCTTCCTGAGCCACTATGCAACTTCCTATTTAAACATCTGCAGTTGTAGTTCACCCTGTCTTGTTAATGTCACTTATTCCAGCTTGAATATGACATATAACTTGAACAGAGGTAGTTGAGGACCACTTGCATGTCAAACTCAAGTTGTGTAGAGTGAAGGTCAGCTACAAACCAGATGTGTGCAGCAGCTGTACCGTGTTATGGCAGAGACCGGACTGACAGTCAGGCCGTTCCACGTTCGTTAGGCAAACATGGAGGCAGAGCTGCTCCATATTCATGTCAGAGCACCATGGCTGTTAAATTGATCATTAATTTATCTCCAGCTCTTGAACGTCTCAGTGATTGGCAGGGCGGTGCATCCTAGTACTCTTCAGGCACAGACTAGACTCCCACATGGACCTAGATCTACACACCCCTACTCCCCCCCTTGTCTGGTCATATGGAGCAGCTTTATGAGGGGCTGTGCCACCCAAGCCATCTATAATTAAGAGCCAGGGCTGTCAGGACACAGGCACTCAGAACCTAACCATTTTTTAAAACTGTTTTTTCTCACCTTTTATGGAATTATAAAAGCAGTTTTCATCTGCACCTTTGGAGTGAAATCTAATTACAATTTCATGCAAATGCCTTTTAGATTAACCTGGTGTAAACTAGGTTAATCCTGGATGTCTGACACCGCTTTTTGCAGTTTAAAAAAAAAAATCAACAAAAGTATCACCAACGGCAAAAAGCTGTGTCAAGCTGACAACGGTGCTGTCTGTTGACATGAAGCCACAGCGGTGCCAAACCATGTACCAAATCTCATTTTAAGGATTGACTCTTTTGCTTATTACTAATTTCCTTCATGTTCTCTTCTATTCCCACAAGAACTTTTAATCTCATCTCCCTGTTGGACTCCCTCCTCCTACCCCCTACTTACATCTCTCGTCTTATTATCATTCCCATGTCTTCCAAACTCACTCCCCACACAGTTCATCATCTCAAATGGCTCATTTATTTCTGTAGTACATTTTTGACTATGCAGGAAGATAAGGGCCCATTATTCTGCTCTTCTCACACAGAGGAAAAATCCTTCAACCGACACAGCCATGGGGGAGAAATAGTTTGATTGAGAACCAATATTATCCTGCTACACTGTTATTTGAATAAAAATGTAACATATGGGGTAAATTTGGGCGTTGGTCATAGCCTGCATGCAGCCTGTTTTGTGTAAAGCCAAATGATTCTAGGTTAACATGTCTGCATGTACAGTGTGTAGGCATGCCATGAATAAGATATGAGCTTACACCGAATGGAGTTCTGGATGTATGAATGTACAGTGTGTGTGTGTGTGTGTGTGTGTGTGTGTGTCCTACAGGGGGAGGAGTGCATACGTGCATGCATGTTCACTCAATGGAACTGTTGATGTGATGAGTTGTGAAGTGTTGCACTCTGGATGAACTGGCTGTATAGGCGCCTGATGCTACTCGGTACTGCTGACGATGTCTTGAGACTTTCAGGCTTTTTTGACACTTGAAAGGGAAGCCAACTGTAAAAAAAAATGTCCGAAAGCAGATCGTAGTTAAAGTGACACTATGTAAGCATCGGCTTTGATTGGATACAGGACTACAGGCATTAGATATGAGCTGACAACAGGTGTGCATATTGTTACTGAATGGGACATACAGTATCAGTAAATGAGACATCAGATGACCTCATCTTTATTGGCATGATGGGAATTTGTCATGCTTAATGTCATTGTTTGAATGACACATGACTGATACAGGTGTAAGTGTAAGGGTTTCATCACACTGAAGGCTGCTTGTAAAAGTTGAACTAGTTTTCTTAGTTTGAGAATAATGTAAAGAACTTTTTTGTCCACTTGTTCATCATTGCACACTCCTCACCATTAACACACATGACCTTTATATGTAACCGTGGGGCGGTCTCATTTTTCCCATTTTCTTGTCTTCTCTAAATACAGGAGTGCTCCTTTTAGGCTTTTACATAGAGTGACCATGATATATTTTTTCTGCTGTTAGTCTGTGACAGATGCTCTAACATAAATGTCTAAAACATATACAGTGTACTGTGTAACAGTTAACATATGTATGGTTAAAATACACCCATCTATTTCTGTGAACCCTCCTTCTCTCTCATCTTGCCCTAAAAATACCTCTCCGTCTCCCCGTTTTTTCAAACCATTTTCAAAACATGGTTTTCCCAGACATTCTTTCCAAGATGTGACGCATGAAGTGTGTATGTCTCATAGTTACGAACCCGGAGAGTAAAAATACTCTGTGGTGAGGGTTGGCTGAGGTCTCTTTTACACAACCCCCTCCCCCCTTTTGGTCACAGAAGTCAGACATACAGGCCATCCAATGTGCGCACTGTTTTATTGTGACCACAGAACACACACCATGGTATCATACTGTCTGCTCTTATCTGAGGCGCCTTGTGATGACATGATGAACTTGTTTCTCCTGCTATTAAGAAGGAAAAAAAATAATTGTGTTACTTAAGTGTGACTTTAAAGATTTGGAGGAATCGTTGACCCTTTTCTATATTTTAGATCACATATTTGTGAACACAGCTGTTTGCCACTGTCTCAGCAGATCAAGGGGAATTGAGTAACATGCTCCTCTCTTATCCTTAATGAGTCACTGTACCATCAGCAGGCAGCTTATCAGTAGACACCGACTCTGAATCACAACGACCACTCAGCCCAGCAGACAGTCTGTCTTATCGGGTCTGTGCGTTTTTAAAATTCACCCTGGTGTCTGTAACCTTTCTCCATCAGAATATTTTTCCCCCACTCTAATTCAAATAGGACAAAGATGGATTTTGACAGGCGCACACAGACTTCCTTGCCCCATATCGATCCATTATACAGAGGAATACGCCTCTTAAGAGCAGCCAGCTCCAGCTGTCCCATTGAATAAACATGGTGCTTCGCTCGGCGTGTCTCCCAGGATGTGAGCGCATGTGGATGTCTTTGAGTGACTTTCCAATGTCAACACACAGGCATAGTGGAAAAAAGGGGTTAAGCACGGTGTTGAAAAGATTCACAGTGAATGGAGGGAAGATGGTGGAAACTGTATGAGCGAGCACAGAAGAAGTTCCTGTCAGATTTTGAGAGGGTATGACCATGAAGAAGCTTTTAAATCTGAATTGCTAAACACAGTAATTTACACAAGAATTTGGCTGGGTGCAGGGAAGATGGTAGAACCTTTTAGATTTCTACTGTTTTCTCACAAGCAAACATCTCCTCTGTTCATTAGCCTTCTGTCTTTTTAGTCCCACATTTTCTCTTCATTACTTTTCTGTTGCTGCTCACTTCCTGACTGTGCTGACCAGCTCTGGGAAAGGTTGACAGGGGGTCAGAAAGCTGAAGAGAACACAGTGCAGCACTTGGCAGTCCTTCCTCTCTTTCACTCTCCCTCTCTCTCCTCATTCTTCATTTACTGCTTATTGCTCCCCTCCCTCCACTCTTTGGAGGTGTGTCCATCAACATCTGGAGAAGCAGACCTCTCAGTGACAACAGGAGCTCATTCACTCCCCCGGCCTCCCTCCCCCTCCCCCCTCTCTCCCTCTCTCTCTCTCTGTGCCTCGCTCTAGTGCTCTGTATCTGTGTTGCCTTTGTGGAAGTCAGATTGCACAGCAGCGAGGAGATGCTGGCAGCTGACTCTGGAATGAGCTCACAGAAAGAGGCACCAACGTGGATTCATTATCAGGCTTATCAAAGAAACCATGGCAGTCTCTTGTTCTCCACTCTTTCATCACTCGTGCCGTTTTTGAAGTGAATATCAGAGACTTTTTTTTTGTGAATTCCTGAAGCAGCATCTGGTCCTGTGATCAGTCAGAGGTTACGTGGGGATCCGTCCTCCTCGTTGTAAGCAGAGCACTTCCTTCACCTGTGTTTTGGTGGAAGGGGAGTTCAGAGGCATTGTGATGACGGAGATCCTGGTATCGGATGTAAACTTGAACTCGGTTTGCGAGCGCCTGGAGCAGCACTGCTGCGTGGATCAGAACCAGCACAATCTGTCCAGCCAGCCACAGACCCCTGTGCTCAAGAGGCACACCAACACCGGGGCCAAGCTATGGGGCCGCGTCCGCAGCAAGCTGCTCAGACAAAAGGTCTCTGGCTGACATATGCACACACACACAGACACGTCACATACATACACAAGCTGTGTTTTCTGTCTTTTATCTGCTCTGCACTGCATTTGTTCTTTCCTATTTGTCAGTGTGTCTCTTCCATCTGTTGTGTTGCCCCTCTTTTATGCTCAGTGTCTCTCCTTCCATGTGCGTGCGCTCTCTCCCCGGGTGTCTTTCTTTCAGTGCAGAGTTGACTATTGTTCTTATCTGATGGGTTTATTGACTGACTGCGGTAGAGACAGTGATGTAGTGCTGGTTAAACTGTGACCTGCAGTTACACCAACTAATGAAGTAAATCTTTTTCCTCAGTGATAAATGTGACGGGTAATTTATATAAATATTATATATTATTTTAGCTGCTAGTGTTTTATATTCTGAAAATCAAGTGTTCAGTGATCAGGGTTTTTTTTTATTGTTTGCTTTTATTAGAAAATGACGTTAGTTTTGTGAGACATTGCAGTTGCTTAGAAGATTTCTTTGGATGCTGGAAGATACAGTAATATGAAATCCCTATCACCATAGAAACCACAGAAACTGTTGTCTCCTGCCTGTGACTTTCTACATCCACCGTTCTTTTATTTCCCATCTGAAGCGATGCCTGAATGGTATTTCTGACTTAACAGAGCTGTTTCACCATCAGACCAGCTCCCTCTGCTGTTCCTTTCAGGTATTGTAATCCTCTGGGTGAACTGATCTAATGCCCCTTTGGCATTTAAAGCACAGATGTATTTTTTTTTCTTCAACTAATTAACTGTCACATTATACCACATGGCCTCTGAGACACATTTCTGTATCACATTAATTTCAACAAAGCATGACATTATGAGTCTAAAAATGGGAATCTTGTTGTGATTTTAAAGTGTTCTGTTTTTCTCTTTTGCGTGTGAGACAAATAAGGGTTAAAGCGCAATGTTGATTTGACTTTAAAAATGGTAGTGATCACTGTGCTATTACAGGATTGAGGTAATGATTGTCATTTCAGGTTAAACTGAATTACTTTATGTTGAAGGATTTGTTCGTAAAAGACTCTTGTAGACACACACAGGTCTGGTGTGTGGCATATTTTAAATGTCTGTTTTGGATTGTGACTCATTCACAGGAGCAGGAAAGGCATTTTTTACCCCTTCAGATACTTACACTACTACTCTGTCAGTGAAGGATAGCAAAGGAGCACACATTCTGATTCTATGCTGCAGTATGCAGTTAAAACTATGACTAATGGAGATATAAACCTTAGATGTTGTGTGTTTGCACATGTTTATTCAGCAGTCCTCCTCATCTTCATCACAAGTGCACAGGCAGCATTTTGAGCTGTAATTTGTGTGCATAATAAACCAAATGAGAACAAAGAATCCACGTTGAGAGCTGGGTTTGACCTTTGCTTCCGTGCTTTCCATTATTCAACAGAAGCCTGAAGAGAGCTGACCACTGGTTATACTGAGCAGAATAAAAGTGGGATTACACACCAAGACCAGAGTTTACTGATTTGACCCATAGATGCATTGGGTCTTCCCTGTCCTCTCTGTACACAGAGTCCTCGTGACTTAACGTCAAAGAACGTGACTGAGGACGTTGCTGTGTTCTCAGACTCTCCTCAGCCCTGTGAAGTCTCATTCATTCATTTGTGTATGAGGCTTGTAGTTTCTCTTTGCTTGTTGTCTTTTGATCCAATCAGATTGTGTACAATTCTTCTTTTCTTTCCTGCAGCTCTGCTTCTACATGGTGGTACATTGGTGTTTGATCGTGAACACCAGCATCATTATCTGGAACCATAACATAACGGGGGCCTGAAGGGTGTTGCCGAAATGCACAGCTTTTATGATAAGAGGGGAAAGGGTGTGTAGTTGTTGTTGTAGAGTCCTTTTTTCTTCATGATTCGGACCTTTTGTCATGCTTTATCTTTGTTTTTCTTTTTTAAATTGTTCAAAATCTCAAAAAATCTCATGTAATTATCTTTTTAAAAAATGAGATTTTCCTTGATTTATTAGAAAAAAAATGATTTGAGGTGTTTAATGGAAAAAGGCCGGGGCATATGGACTTGAGGGCATATTTTTTTGTTTGTGTGCGTCTGGGGTGTTTACTGGAATGTGATGTTATAGGATGCATGAGGCTGTGGAAACACACCGGGGAATTGTCTTCACTCCTTCAGCCTAAAGCAGCACCTAATTAAGACATGTTGTGATGAGATGGGAGGCTGACTGTGAACACTAATTGGACAAGTACCAGACATAATGTATCTTATGCGTCCTAGCAAAAGAACAAATGATGATTAAGCTGGTTGGAGTAGATGTTTTTTTTGTGTGTTTGATGACCTGTTTTCTGCGCACGTTTGGTTTTATTTTCTTTGGGGAATTTTAGCCAGCTTAGCAGGGAGAACAATGGAGCTGTCGTGCCGGCTTAACCGTGGAAGAGCAGGAGATCCAACCATTATCATCCACCCTCCACCGCCCTGTGTCCCACCTCTCGACCTGCAGCATTTTATCCCACATGCACCATTATGCTCCCCCATTTGAGGATGTTGATTAGTGCAGATGAGATATTAGAGTTGCAACCCTCCCTCGTGCCTAAAATGCCAGCTAGTCCCCTAATGGCCTTTTTATATAGGCCACATAAATCTCCGTCTGTCCCAGCTGGAGGGCATAGCTCTTTATTGCCCCCAATTCATCCCCCTGCGTGTTGGATCTGTGATTGGTTAATGAGCTGCAGGGGGGGAGCGGCAGGTCAGCAAAGCATTCTCAGGTTGATACTCACAATGAACTCCTTGGTTCTGAGTGTACAGCAGGCAGCGCGTAGGTTGGCTTTCTTTATGGTAACACAACAAGGCTCTAATCATGTAGCTAGATGAGAGAGTTTGGTGGTGTGTGTCATCACATGTTTTAAAGAAATGTGTCCATGTGTTGACTAGAACATTTATCAGAAGAACAATCACATACCAGAGAGATGCATCAGTAGTGTGGA
>JAVQJX010021932.1:0-20898 GCA_036025115.1 Ambassis agassizii | reverse complement strand
AGAAAAAAAAAATAATCCAGTGATTGGAACAACCGTATCTTCAAGGTTAAATACAATCACGAGAAAGCCTGCGATTTATGATGTCATTGTTTCATTTTTTTTTCTCCTGATTGGGGCCTAAGGTATTATTGCAAATGTTGATTTGTAGAACAACCTGCACCTGTTATCAATCATGTCAAACTAAAAGCAACAAATCCTAGTTGTGTTTATGCTTTATTTCTTAGCCCGACCTTCGTCCATTTGCAGCAACTGTGATGTGGCTGTAGAAGTGGAAAATATAAGGTTAAAAGTTCAGTGCTTCAGCCTTTGTTTCATATTATTTACTGGTGTCTCTTCTCTCTCTGACGTAGCTTTGACCCACTATCCCATCTAGTGCTGCAAAGTGGTATTGCAGGATTAAAGTCCTGCGGTACCTGCTAAATCCCTCCAACACAAAACACACAGGTTTTTGATATATGTCATAGCTGTGTAGTTTTGTTCTTTACTTCTGTGAGCTTCTGTGTGCACAAAAACATTTGTTGTCTGTGCTATGTATATGTGTATTCTGTTACTTGTCATAACTGAAAAACCTAAACCTGACAAAGAACATTCTAGGCATTTTTCTCATGCTTCCACACATTGCTTAGATAGAATAATCCTATTTCCTGAAGATGCTGTTAAGGATGAACAATGACTGTGTTCCCTGCAAAGCAGAACTCAGACATGCTCCATAAATCAGAATGATGAGGGTGGAGATGTATGCTCGCTCGTGGCTAGTCTTCTTGATGTTAACTGCAACTTTAGGCAGAAAGCAGTTTTTTGGGAAAAAAAAAAAAAAAACTACCTGCAACAGAGCTTAATTGCCCCACATGTAGCTGCAGTTTGGCTCATGTCAGCCCATATTATCACAGGCTGTGTTTAAGGGATGTAATGTCGGGGTGTAGAGAGATGAGTGAGGCATGATAGGAGAGGGAATGAGTGTTAGAGAGACAGACAGCAGTGCGTATAATTACCTTGTCTGAGGCTGCTGCCAGCTAGGTGTATGGAACGCAATGCAACCAACTCTCAAACCCCCCTTATCCCTAATTGGTCCATTTCCAAGGCATGAGGGCATGGCTATGCTGAAAGCTTTGATCACTGAGACCACACCGGTGTCGATATGTCCCCACCTGAGTGCTTTTGTAGTGGCTGTGCCCGGCAGGGGATTAAGCCATACTAAACCCACTGAGTGTCTGTCAGTATGTCTTGCTCTGGCTTCCCTGCGGCTCCCCTCCAAATACCTGAATGCGAACCCTAATTACCTGGCGGTTACTACATTCCTCAAACACACCCACACAAAACACACATCTTTTATAAAAGCACCGTCGGCATTTCATAGGTGTACTTTTGTCTTATGTGGTTTTCTGAACACATTTTATGGGTTCCAGCACATTCCAACACAAGTATTAATCTGTGCTATGTATGTGTGTGTTCTGTTATTTGTATCTATCTGCAGGCAAAAACACTGCGGAATTTAGTCCCTAGTATTAGTTGAGGGAAATACACAGTATTTGCTGCTAGGTGTTTAGACAAAGCATAAAGATAGCAGTGCAGTAGCCAGCAGCTTACCAAAGCTTCCCATCCGGCCCTCCGAATATTGTATATAAAACTGCATTTCCATAATTATTATAAACTTGTTGACACCAGTGCAGGCTAATAGAAACATCAGACCTCCCCGCGGTGTAGGGAAATTTGTATCCCTTGTACAAATGTAGCCAGTGTAAGATTATATTTCCATGTACAGTTTGACAACGTGAAATTAAAATAAGAGTGAAAAGAGCAGTGTCTATTTTTCCCCACATTGTTTTCCTTCAACAGAAGGTTAAGCTGACTCTGGCAGTTCCCTCCAAGTTGCAAGGCTGCCAGCTAGTCAAACTCATCATTAGTGGATCAATCTAGACATGCTCAGTAAGAGAAGGCTACAGTTCATCACACTAATTGCTGCTTTTTGACCGCTGTGCATGTTAGAGTTAATAGTTCTATTCATTAAATGTTAATCACTGGGCATGCTGCTTCATGCAGGGATGAAGAGATTCCACTGTAGCTGCTGAGACTGTCCCCAAACACCCCTCATTTTTCTTTGTCAGACTTCAAATCTGAGTCTGTCATTATTAAAGCTGGATTTTTGTGGCTCCTGCAGTGAGAAGTCTGGTTGTTTTCATTTTGGTTTAACCTTGCAATACATTAATATAACCTTTCTAGAGACACTTTATTTATACTGTTTAAGATGAGAAAATATGTGGAACTGGTCATCAGTCTGTTATGCTTCCACCTGCTCTTGTATTTTTTGTATTTCGGGATGCTTTGTAGCCATCTAAGGTCACTCTTCTGAGACTAGCGCTCTTGGTACAGCTTTGTCTGACACTGGCCTTCCACAAAAACCACAATTTTCATGTCAGCAGATCTTTCAGCCACTGCTGTGCCAAAACCAACCCGTTTACTTTAATAGCCCTTGAGAATTCTTTCTAAAGGAAAATTTCTCAGTCAAATCTGGAAATATATAGTGTCTTTACATCTTTTTTTTTCAGGATGGGGTTGGCTTTCAGTGCTGAGAAAGCATTCCAAAGTCAGTTTATCTGTAATGTTACACAGTCAACTGAGATCTTGGCTTGATCTGAATGTGTGAACAGAGTCATCAAGAAGCTTGCCTCACTTGGATTTCTAAACACAGCCATCTGAAAACTTGATTACTGCTGGCCTGGTCTGACTTCTACTCACCAGCTTATGTAACTAGTCAAATGACAGACTTCTAATAAGTCAGCTTTATTTTAAAGAGAATTGGGTTAAATTCATATTTATTTCTACATGGAATCTTTGAGTAAATATCAAAACATTAGAAGCTTCTTATGATAATTTTAATGTTCTAGTTTATGTCACAGTGAGATCTGACGTTCCAGAGCTTTGTGCATATATCTTGTTGGTCTTCATGACTCCCCATCATGTGCCCTTAACATGTAACGGTCATGGTGGCAGGGGAAGTGTCATTAATCCTGTAAATCATCTCTTCACTGTAAATCCATGCAGCTCTGAGCTGATGTCACACACAAAAGCCAAACAATGAACAGGGCCCAGGCTGACAGCTCGCAATCCCAACCTGAGCGGAGGGGTCATGCATCACGAGTTTTCTCTGCTCCACCGAACATCCTCACCCAGTTTCACCTCATTCTCACTTACTTCCAGACAGGCAAGACAGGCTGAAATACAAATAGACAGACTGACTGACCTGTCAAACCAACAGAGAGGAAGAGATAAAGGCAGACAGTTGGTCAGGCAGGCGGACACACAGGCAGTTTTTCACACAGAAGAACTCAAACACAAAGGGAGGCTAACAAAAATGCAGCTTGAATGATGCAGTTACTCATTTGCCGTTAATAATATTCTCCTCTTTAAAACCCTTTGAATTAAGCATGATACATTTCTATTAATCGGCTTTCATGTGTATGTACAAGGAAGTAATTGTCATTATATATGCTCTAAAGCATTTGAGAGTTGAATAATTAATAAAGAAATGATGAGATCATGAATCAGTCCATAAACTATGTAGGACTGGTGGCTGTGGTTAGAATATAGTGACCGAGTGAAGTTCTTATAGCATGAAAATTGAATACCTTGCATGAATATGTCTCTTTAAAGCCTGTGGGAAAAAAAAAACTTGTCCTGGAAGTGGAAATTCAGCACACATTCAGCACTTCATGCTATTGCTGTCACTTTGGGGCCTTTATACCCAAATGTATGCTCTGGGTAGGACAGCAGCATGGGAACACTTGGCATTGGCAGGCAAACTGCATTGTGATTGTGGGTCTTTGTTAGAGTCTCTTAGCCTTGTCCGTGGCCTGGAGAAGACATTGTTTTTTCCCCCCTGTGATGAGAACACACTGTCAGTCCAGGACAATGGGCTCTGGCAGCAGGCTCCTTCTCCCAGCAACCCCTGCAGTTCTGATCCCTGTCCACTCCATTTATGGAACAGTGAAATGGTAGTACACCCCTCCTCAAGTACACCCCCACCCACCCTCAAAAGCAAGCAGTGACCCCACAGCCAAACTTTGAAATAACAGCTGGCAAATTTTCATCCTTATAGCTTCCCAAGGTAGAAGAAGTGGACTTGAGTCAGAAGGCTAGATTACTCTACTAAGACTTCCTAGAAGATGACAAAAGGTCTTTGCTGATCCCAGTGGCAGCCATCCTTAGGCTTGTTTGAGAAGCAGACTAAGATGCAGCGGTGGAAGTTTAGGGTAGTGATTATGTGTGGAGACAGGCTTCATTGTCATGCAGGAATTCCACAGCCTTGGCTTATATCAATTGTTATGTAAAGTGGACATTTATATTGTACAGTCTGCTCTGAACTGAGTTCCTGGTTTGGGCTTTGTATAGAAATTATATAGAAGAAAGAAAAGAAGCTCTGCTGTATTTCTTTGAGAATGGTACACCTGCACACATTTTTATCATCAGCTGTTTATTTTTGTAGAACAAAGCAGTTTAGTTCCACTTACACTGCAGATAAATGGAGGGCACACACAGAATCTTGTCTTAAATATGTTTGTCTAGAAATCAAAGCCGCTCACCACTTCCGTAATCATAACCCTGCAAAATCACAATAGAGCGCACAAAGCTCAAGTGTTCTTATTGTTGATTAGGATAAGGCTTCTCCCGTAATCCTAATCAGGGTATTGATGATGAACCCTCTTCACTTAAGGAGGGAAAGCTTGAGGGGGCTTTTGTTATGAAATGGCATTATATCCTCAGAGGCTGCGCCTATTTATTTCCGTCACACGAGCCATGCTGTTTATATATATACAGAGGAACATGGAGAATGCCCTATTTGTGCTTGTAGACGTGATTGTTTTTGTAAGCACCAGCTTGTGACGTTACCCTTACTTCTTAAACTAATAAAAGTTCCAACTCTGGCCCATTCTTAACACACTGTTTCTCACTGTAAACAGACCAAATTCATGCTTTGTTCCAGTCTATAAAAATAGCGGTCTAGGGGAATTTGCTTGCTTTTGGACTCAAGTGGTCATTTGAGGATTTGCAGTTTTTAGTTTGCTGCTTAGAATTACATTTGATGGAAGAAGGAGGTTCAGTCTATATTGAACTCTATCTCCACATTATAACTCTATCTCCTGTGTTTGCATACTAACAAAATATATAATATCTACCAAATAATCAAGTACCTTCTGATCGTGGATGCACTCGTACTTGTTTGTTTTGCCGCTGAATCAGTGAATGCTAAAGGATCCTGAGACGAAATTGGTCCATCAAGAAATGGGCAGTAAAATTGTTCCATCTCTTGTTTACACTAAATATGTGACCTTTCACATACTGTATTTTGCTAATCCAGTATCTGTTTTGAAAACGTCTGAGATTGCATCTAATTATCAACATCCAGTTGATAATAATCCAGTTAAGATGTTAATCCACTGCTTTTGTGAAAGAACTTGTGTTTTGCTTCTGCCAAATCTTCAGCCCAACATTATATGCATGCTGCAGCTTCACTTAGCTGAAAAATGACTCTGTGTCCAGAAATAGCTTCAAATGATATAGAGAGCCACACGACATCTAAGTCCATGAGGATGGAGCCACGCACACATCTGTAGACGACAAATAACTTGTTTATGCACTTTTGAAGTCTCCACAAAATGTTTTAAATGTGCTATCAAACACAACATAATACATTAGGCTCCACAATAAAACGGTTTTCCTTTTAGGTAAATGACATCACAGGAACAGCCATCCACCATGTCAGCCATAAAAACACTGACAGAGGAGGAAATGGCATCAATGTACCACAGTCTAAGTGACTGCAAAGGCCCTGCACACAAATGATCACACAACATGACCACACAGGCTCTGCTAACATTGGCCTAAGTTTAGTGTTTTTGCTGCGGTTGCCAGTATGTTTAACAATTCATTTTTGAATTGGGCTACAGGCCTGTGGATTTACTGGGTAAATGTCTTTTGTCTTAAACTTATTTTCCCTCTAACTCAAAGGATACATATGTAGTCCTCTGCAATCACAGGGAGCTGCATATTTTTTCTCTTCTGATGGTTTTGTAATGGCTGTCTCATCACTTCCATGTCATGCCTGCTGTGAAACAGACACTCACAATAGATGCACATCACTTTAACTGCTGCGTGAGAAAGTAGACATGCATCTCAGTACCAGTTAGGATCCCACTAGGCCACAGATGTCTCTGAAACCATCTTATGTAACCTACTTGATATCTACAAGGCAAAGGGATTGTCAGAAAGAGTCTGATGAGCCCAGCTTAGCATGATGTTTATTTTCTCTCTGGGAGTTTGTTGGTGGACTGAGTTGGGAGAACACACGAGCAGCTATTATTGTTTTGTTTATGTGTTTCTGCCACTTCTTCAAAAGGCAAAGAGATATTTACCTCATGGAGCTCTGTTACCAGACAAATTAAACCTTAGTAATATAGGTCATTATGTTGAGCTGCTTTTTACCTGTGTAGTTCAGCAAGTAAAAGTATACCAGCTTTGGCCAAGGACACTTCTAATTGAGTCAGCAGTCTGGCTCCCTGGAGTGGAGATGGAAACTGGAGCGGGATGAAAAACACAAGTAGAAGTGTGACAAAGCTTTTTGTTGAGGGCCTGAGTGGAAGCTGTGTGGGCACACTCATTTCTTTTGTCCACACAGCTTTGATCAGCATCCACATTTCTGTGTAATACTTGGACAATGCATGAAAATCTGTGTTTATAGATGGATGTAAACTTTACAGTCAAGTCAAAGAGCCTATCCCCATATAAATTGCCAAGTTGTTCTTCTTTCTAGTTTGCTGAATGGCTCATTAGCCTGACAGCTAATTTGTTTTTTCTAATGTCTTCAAATTCTTCTGCAAAAAATACATTTTTGTCACATACTGTTTAAACTCAGTTCAAGATCCAGGAAAAAGGGGTGCCTCACAAACACTATAGAAATGAATGGAGGTTTGATTTCTGCCCTCCCAGAATCCTCTGCCACTTTTTTTTAGACATCTACACTGTTCATCTTCTGTAATTTACCACATTAACACTTAGCCTACACTGGACAGTATTTTGATTCTGTTAAACCTCTTGGTGTTTGGCTGTCCCTTGCGACAAGTTATCTATTGGGTATTCTCCCCGTCCTGAAAGGCAGCACGAAGCCTGGCTATTTATGTTGACAGTCCCCACAGCCTTGAGTGAAGCCCCCTACTGAACCCCATTCACAGCCAGCTCATTATGGGATGTCAAGTCTGCCATCCTTCCTCTTTTCCAAACTGTGGAGCAGTTTTTTTTTCAAAATCTGTAATAGGTTTCCAAGGCAACATGTAGGAGCACTGCTGAGGGTTTTCAGTGGCGTGCTCTCCTGCAATCCTGTGGACAATAAGCCCAGTGACAGGAGTCGCTGATATGCCTGCTGTAGTAATCATAATAACTGGGATCAGGTCTTGCTGCCCAGTAAGGGCTGTCAGTGTGTCATTTTATGACAATCAGTAGGTGTCTTAGGCCCAGTGCTGTAATTCTCTAAACTGCCTTTTCATTTAGTGTGTCACTTCTCAAGAAGTAGGTCACTATGTATTGAAAGATTGAAGTGGAAGTATGTTCTAGAAACCCCCAAAAGCTTTTCTGCTAAAGAGCCAGACCTCGGAGGAATGCATTACTATGGATGAAGACCCTTGGTCATTTAATCCTGAAGGGTTGGACTCAGGCATGTCCTGTAGGAATATCCTGACTCAGCCAATCTTGGCATGCCCGCAGGCTCTCAGCTGCTAATGCTTTCCTAACTGCGTGTCACGTATCCTCCTACCGAAGGTCAGAGGTTGAGTGGAATCATTCATCTGCTCTCCACAGTGGCGGAAAAGGGGAAGTGTGGCTTGGGCTGGGTGACGAGAGTCGCTCAGGGGCCTCGAATGTGTAAAGCCCCCTGTTTCCACGCATGTAGGAAGTTATTATTAATACTCTGCTTAATACAGAGAGATGGGAGGCAGCCTGGAGGGGAGAAATGAAGAATGTTTTTCTTAGTCTAGTCTTTTTCTGTTCATGGCAATAGGGAGATCACTGTTAAAGGTGTGATTCATTATTTATGCATTTGAGAGCCTTATATAGAAACCCACTCACACAAAGTATTTTGAAATTTTATCTCACGAAACAAAGAATGATTTGTACTTGTTTTGGAATTGTATTAATTTGACTTTATTTTGTCTTTTTGGGTGGACTCTATGGTGGACAACACACTTTCACATAGCTATATTTTCTTTATTCTTTCTGCGTGTTTTTGTTGGATTTTACTCCTTAGCTAAACACTAACCATAGTAGTTGATTAATATCGTCATGAGTACAGCTATGTAACTGTTACATATGTTCCTACTCTTTGTTTCTATGTTAAAGTCATCTGTTTATTTTCTTGTCTCTTCATTAGAATTTCAGTGAAGCTAACTGGGTTTATTTATTTATCCCTATTTCCTTGCAGAGCACCTTTATCTATTGTGTGCACGTCTGCTCTGACTTTGCCTAGTCTCTCTCCCTCTCTGTGTCTTGCTTGTCCCTCTCTCTCTCTCTGCAGGCGAAAACTCGCTGACAGAGGCTCTTTGTTAACAGTGGGGAGAGTGAGAGATGAGACTAGGTCATACAGGCAGATTAGTGCTCATTGAAATCCTATAGGAGGGGTCATTTACATAGTGCTGCTAAATCCACTCGTGACCTCTTTCGTGAACCCATTCACAATCCTGACACCCCCCACTCATGCCTGACACTGTTTTGTAAACAAATGTCCAGCATTCTCCCTGAGTGCCATTTTTCACAGGGGTCTGGCACTGCAGTGTAACAGGAAGACCTGCCCCTGATGTGGACATTTCAGCCGTCTTGAAGTATAGTTCAGAGCTTCACTCCATACCGCGATGTTTGTGTTAAGAGCCTTTGACTGAGCCCTGCACATCTTTCTGAATGAATGGTATGAATGGACAGTGTTGTCAGGTTCTTCTTAGTGTCTGGAGAAACAACAGGAGTTTCTCTGGGTGGTATTATATTCCTTTAAATCAGTTGTGCCACTGTGATGTGCACATTAACAAAGATCTAATCTTCTCCCTGGTTCCAATAAATTATAGCCAGGCAGTAAACATTTTTTTCACTTTTAGTTTACTTTAATGCAGTTAGATAGCATTTTTTGTTACTATGCAATTAACTTCATGAGCCTGACCTCTGATTGAAGGTAGGCATTTTGTCCTTTTGTAACCTTGTGATTGAATTAAAATCTGTTTAACTGCTCAGTCACAACCACACTCTGCTGCTAGTCACCAGTATTTTTCACACATATAGAGACAGTTATTGGCAACATGACAACATTGTTGACTCCAAAACAAAAAATGATTCATGGTTCAATTTGCTCTGAATACCACAGTGCTTCAGCTTTACTATGGCAACAATTATTAGTGAAGATTTTGCAGATGTTTTCTGCGGGGCACCATGTCAAAATTCTACTTATGTTGCCAAATGTTTGCCCTCACTGCTCCCTCATTGTCTGCGCTGTTTTCATGTTGTGTTGCTGAACAAGTGTTAACTGTGTATTATTTCACGTTTCCTCCTTAATGGATAAGTGGGTCTAGTCTTGATCACTGAAAGGCTGACTCAGTCTGTGCTTTTGTTGGGGTAAATAATAACTCCAGATTACTTGTGGTTGAGAGGCGCCACAAGATACAGAGCGAGGAAGCCGAAAAGCACATGGTTTCTATTTGGGTTGTATTGGCAGCGTTGCATTTGTTTTCCAAATTTAACATCTATGTTACTCATCCTCAGTAATCAGAATGCTCAAAATGAGTTGTGGTTCAGATTTGTGTTGTTGAAGAGGCTTTATTCCCAGCAGCAGTTTCAGTTCTGCACTGTCTCCCTCCTGCTTTTCCTAACTTGTGAATCATAATGATAAATGTAATCTGACTGCCCAGGGAGGAAATACTCCCTCACAGCTGCAGGTCACTGTAAACAAGACAGCACTGCATGCATGTCCTCATCACACTGTGACATGTTATCTGTGTTATATCGGTCACAGTAACATTTTCTACAAGAGGAGCTTCTCTCTTGTGTCTGGTGTCATTTTGTTGGCTCGCACAGTGATGAATTAGAAACGGTATTACTGCACATGAAAATAACATTCTCTGCTTGCAAAACAGCGGGGTGTGGTATCGCTTGAGGAATTAGAGCAGTTCTTGTTGTGCAGCACATCTTAGTATTGATTTACTCTAGCTTGCATCAGGTTCATTAATGCAAATGCATGCAAGGAGCACCTGTACACAGTGACCATGCTGTTGGAGGTGACAACAGAGGTACGCTCCTGTTAGCGTCTCTCTGCCACACGTATAAGAGAGTATAAGTTGCTTTGTTAATTACAGAGATGGGATTCCAAGAAACATTTTAGGATTAAAAGAAAATTAGTCTTAAAGAGCTGGAAGTACTGATGAAGAGAGAATCAGGGGGGAAGGACGACATTTGGGCATTTTAATGGATGCAAAATTAACGGAGAAAGTCAATGTTAGTTTCGTATGGATTTCCAGGAAATTGCGTATTCTTAAAAAATACAGTACCACCGTTTAGTGATGTTTCTTTAAGAATACCTTATTAATTCTGTCATGCTTACTTTATAGGGAACAAATGTCACAATCCATTTAAGGCATCCTTTATTGATTGATTGTTGATTATCAAGCAAATCTGAGTGAGATACTGCTCTTATTTACATTTCTTCTCAGAAATTTATTATTATTACTGTATTATTCATTCAGTCCTGGAAAAAGAATACAGAGAGGCATTTTAATCGTTAGGGATTGAAAACCCTGCTGAGAGTAAATGAGCTGCAATGTGACAACAGAGCTGTGCACATGTCTTGTAGAACTCTGGCGACCTCCTCTATGCTCTACTTTTCTCTTTCCGAATGTGAAAGCCAGACGCTCATACCATAATACTACCTCAGATGACAGCCACTCTGCAATTATGTCACCACCAAGTGACATGATGTAGATAAAGCTGCTCCAGCAGGGACCAGACTTACTGCATGTCAGAGGAACAGCGGCTGTTTTAACGTGTGCCACCTGCAAAATGTAAAAAAAAATGCATATAATTTAAAATTCAATTCATTGCCTTGGGTGAAGGTGAATCATTAAATTTGCACAGTGTGCAGAAATAATGGGTGCACTGGTGTCTCTTTGTGATGTAAAGCATATAATTGTTATTCTTCTCTTACCTTAACTAAAGTTCTTTTTTTAAGTTGGGATAAAAACAAACATTGAAGAAATGTTACTGAGGGACAGAGATCTTGGCCCTTCATTTGTTTTTCTCCAACAAGCACTGATGCTGTATGCATTTAGAGGTAATGATACCCATGGCGCTAAAATGCTGTGATCATTATCTTATATCAATAGCTGGACGTCAGTGTCAGAACTCTTCATTACTCTCTCTATGAAAAGCTTGTAATGCTGCGTCGGCCACATGGTTGTTTGTGCACAGGCGCTAAACAGGCTACGGGGGTGTTGTGTAGCCTCACTCAGACGCTGCTCATTCTGATCTGCAATTAGAGGAGGGAAAATCTAGTCTATTCATCAGTGGTTTGTTTTTTCCCTATTTTATAATGCTTACCCGAAAGGTGTAAGACAACTCTAGCTTAAAGGCAGTCAAACTCATCTCACTGACTTCTATCTGACAATTGTTTCTTCTGTTCTCCTGCATGAGTCCTGCAGGTTAACCCTCAGGGTCACCTTGTGCATCAGAAAGGTTAATATATTCTCCCATAGGTCACCTTAGGTCCGTGACATGTTAAAATGGTTTTCCAAAGCTGATAATTGAGTGTTGACTGTGATTAGTAAACTGTTTGAATGTTTGGAACGAGGACTGCGCACAGTATCCTCAGCTCCACATATACCCAAACTGCACTTCTCTGTTACTAACCCATGGTTTGTGCAGTTTGTCTTTAAAATATTTTAATAAAATGTAATGTGTATGTATGTGAGAAATATACAAATGTATTAGAATAGATGGTAAATGTGGAATGCCATGTCAAACGTAGCAATGAGAACTGCATATTTCAGGCATACAAAGAATGGAACCAGCGTAAGTCTTGGGATAATGGATTGTTTATGTGAACCTCAGCTAACTGGACCAGCGCCGTCTTCTCTTGGATTGTATGGGTGATTAACTCACAGAACAGCAGAAAACTGAGATTTCCTGCTTCTTCCAGATCATAATAGGTTAAGTAACCATCTGTCCATATTGCCGAGCCTTATTACCGCAGAGGAAAGAGAGTTCAGTTAATAACGATGAGCCCAGTCAAGCAAATTAGCTCGTAGCTTTCTTGAGGTTGATCATTCAGCTTGTGTTTGCACAGATGTGGTCATTAACTTGCCAGTTTGAGTAGCCGGGGGAACAGAGGTGGTGCCGCTCCATCGTGAGGCTTGTTAGTCAGATGCAGTTAATAGCGCTCTTTGTTGAGATGAGGAGCAAAGGGCGGCTGAGACCACGATGATTCAGTTATTCTGGACTCACTGAGATGGATTCAGAGCATAGCTGACTGGCCTGCCAGATGAGTTGGCAAAGGTTAAACAACAACGATTGTTGTTCTCACCAAACCTGGCTGAGTTACACAGAGGTTTTAATAGGATAGTTACGGTAAATATGGTGTAATTATGGATAACAAGATTTCAGTGGAGTTGAGGAGACTTGTGCTGGAGAATTAGAAGCTAAAATACTCCAGTCCTCAGCAAGCATGAAAACAACATTGTCATTGGGTTAACTCAGATCTGGTGCTTCAGTTTTGGAGAGGTTTTGCAAACAAACTTCTCTAATAATTGGCCAAAGTTAATTCTTTTTCAAAAGGCATCCAAGTATGGGAATATTTTGTGACCTAACCATTAAACTACCACGTAAAAATTTGCCTAAACCATGGCTTTTCTTCTCAGTGTCTTTTCCAAGCCTGCAAGTCAGTGTTTAATCTTTGGTCACGGTGTTGAGTTCAAAGAGACTTGTAAATTTCATCAGGGATTTTGACTTATCTCAAACGCTCCAGTTTCTCATAGGGAAGGGGAAAAAGAAGAAAGTCCTCCTGAACAAAAAGTTTTCTACAAGACTAGACATGCTTTTAGGCCTTTTTCACTCTGATTATTAGAAGCATGTGTGGTAATACGACATGCATAGCATCTGGTGAACCTTTTGAAAACATTCAAATTAATTTGTGACCGTAAGTCTGCAGAGAGTAGATGTTATCTTGGGTAGAATATTCCTGCTCTGAGTTGTCTGACACATGAGTATTAATATACTGAATCATGTGCAACCAACGGCCACAATGTTGACCTGAGAAATCAGCAGCAAGTGAGAAGGCTAGATTGTAGATGTACAAAATAAACCCTTCTCACAGTAGGACCCATAATAACATTCAAACTAGTAAATGTTATCTGTTATTTCTAGGGAAATGGATTCCAGTCATCTGGTGTCAGAAAATTTAACGTGAAATTTGTGTCTCCAAATAAAACACACTAAAACAGCTGTAGACTGGTGGAATTGGTGTCATTTTGTATGATAATATTTCAGATTAGTCAGGAGGTAAAAAAAAATAGAATACCATGTATATGTTCATTATTTTCTGTCCCATTAGGTACAGCAGGCAGACACAAACCAGAAATTCATCACTGCTTGTCTTCCTGTCTACTCTATGAGACATTTGAAGGAGTGTTGGTCTGCGCCATCTCTAATTTAAGCTATAACACAGCAGAAAGTGTGTGAAATGGATGGAACCTGCGACAGACAGAATGTGCTCAGCTGCTGCCTTATGCATTGCACTGAGCCATAATTAGTCTATTACAGTGTGGCGGCAGCAATGGGTTATATGATCCAGAGCTATTAGAGCACTTAAAGTCAGCATGTCTCCCACTCATTTTACCCTACTGAGCAGTTATGCTGGATGGTCTGCATGGACTCTTTATCAGATTCTCTCAGCAGAGTCGATGCCTCAAAAACCACACAAACCACTGTGCCTGAGATACATGCTGACACAGCACATGCTTTTATTTTCATTTATGACATTAGTATTTGTGCTAGTTTCTTTCATGTAGCACTTTGTGTATTGCCGTTGCAATGTACAACACAATAAAACTAAAAGAAATCACAGCAGGGGCCTCTCTGCCTGTACTTCCTTCTTGCTAATCTTGTGCATCATAGAGCTGAAGGTCACAGAGGTGTAATGTTACAAACTGTGTAATGTTCTCTTTGATCCAAGCAAATTGTTATGTTGGGTGATTTACAGGAAGTCATTTCAGGAAAACATGTGACAGCTGCTTATCAGTTGGCTTGTTAGTGTTTTTCAGCAATTCATATCTATGGTGATTCAATCAGCAGCTGGGGAGCTTATAGCTGTCACTCATACTTTGTATGCTAACTTAGCAGCTTTGATGGTAATTACTTACTAGCAGCTCTGTTAGCCTTCACGGCAGGAGGAGCTGACTGCTCCAGCTATATTTCAAAACAGACAGCTCTCTCACAGATTATGTTTGGTGCATCTAATCAGAGGAGAAATAAGAGTTGGTTTACTGCAGTGACATGCAGGGAGGAGGCTGAGGCTGAAGCAGGATACTGGCAAACATGCAAGGAATCACTAAGCAGTCTGGGTAATTATTTCTAAATCAATATTGTGACAAGTAAAAGCTCTGGAGTGCCAAATCCCAGCCTGCCAGATTTGAGCGAACTTATCCCTGTGGAATCTCCAAAGCTCAAATGCTGCTACCATGATTGATTCCCACATGATACCTTTCACATGATGACCATCTACAATGCTAACACAGTGATCCTTAATCGATCAGGTCCTGCTTGCTTTAGACCAAGCTGTATATATATTCTTGTGCAGCTGTGTATTACTGCTTTTATATGAAGGCCTGTGACCACTTAATTAAAATGTTTGTTAAAATAATTATTGGTTTAGATACATACTGTTAGGCAGGCTGTGTACACACACACACACACATAAATTACAAACAGAAGCTAGACTTGATAGATGAGGCCATAGATACTCATTAAAGAGTCATTTAACTCCTGCCTTTGAACCAACCTTTACTGTCTGTGTGCACAAGATGTACTATATTAACCAAGCCAAACAGTTACACAGTCATCTGTTTCTGTCTGGTTGGAGAGACTCCTCCTCCAAGAATGAGTGTTTGGCTGTGGCCTCGTGGGATAAGTTAATGTTTTATAACTACAGAATCGTTAAGAAAGGTTAAAGTGTAGGAATATTACGGATTGTCCATGAGTAGTTTGGGAAGTTAGTTTGAGAAAACCATGTAGAATTATAATGTATCAATTACGTTTTTTTTTAACAAATCTTGTCCTAATTGTCACACACCTCTTTCCACATCCTTTCTTGCCTTTCGTCTATCTACCTTTTTCTTTCCTTGCAAGACAAATTTTATCACACCTGTCACTTCAACCTCACACCTCCTGACAAACTATATTATCTCTGCACTGCCTCATCCAGTACACTACTTCCTCCCCTTCTACACACAGACACACACAAAGAATGTCTGTCTCTCACATGCTGACCAGCATCTGACCACGTCGGAGCCTCAAAGGTGAGAAAACACCACTGGACCATCATGTCTATCAGGAGTGCTCTTCAGGGAGAGGAAATTTCTGTCACAGTTTCATATGACTTGCAAAAGCGTGTAGCTAGTCCAGAATATGCCAAGAATGTAGCTTAAAATGATCCAGTGATAAATAATCCTAGATAAATGGACATGAGCATGAATGCCTGTTTAACATTAGACTGTGAAGAAGCTCCATTTGCATTTTTCCTGCTTTCTTCAGATGCTGCTTTGATTGCAGTGTATATGATCATCTGCTCATACACCTACCATAAAAAAAATACCAAACCACTTCTGTTGATGCTGAAGCCTTGCTTTGTTGAATAAAATGTGCAGATGGAAAATAACAGTATGTGACCACACCTTTAAATTACTCCTGTGATAAGGTCAGGTGTTATTCATAATAGAAGCGTATTCAAGTTTAATTGTGTGTCAAGACACAAGTGTCCAAATAGTTTCCTAAATTGTTTCCTCATCCACAAAATAGCTCAAAATCAGATTAAGATTGTAGATAAAGATTGTAGAAGCTTGTTTCTAAGTCAAACCACCTTTTATGTGGTGACATTTGCCAAAGGTTTGTACTCAAGATAATGTGGCTATTTGTTAATGAAGTTAATTTAGAACACCAGATGGACAGAGGGGGAAAAGAAAGGGAGAAGTGGCACCTTGCAGTTTAATTCCACAATAATAATGAGCAAGCTCAGTTCTGTCATAACCCATTCATCTTCCTTCCACATTCTCCTTTGCATTAAAGATAACTAATGTCCCTTCTTCTGCTGTTTGAATAGATTGTGTATTCTAGTTGTGTGTCAGGTGTAGTTAACATGAAGGGCACATTGGACCAGGTGGTTCTGGGGTACAGAGCTGTAATTTCTCTCACCGGGAGTCAGGCTTTTGTAGAAAAGGGCTAACAATGAGCGAGTGCATTGAACAGAAAAGGATGTTTTTAAACTGAAGCACAAGTCACTTTTTATTGTATAGTTGGGTGCCACTTGAATGCAGAGTTTTCTTCTTTCTTCGACAGGATTCAAAGCTGCCTTGAATTTCTTATAGAAAAAACTCCTCAACTTTAAAAGATTAGAATTTGTTGTAATTAAATTTAATATGAGGGTAAACATATCTCATATCAATAGCAACTATCTCCTCCTACAATTTTGTCTTTATTCTCCAGCACATACATATTCTTGGCATCTTTGTAGCCTATATCATATCTTACACAGGGTTATCAGTCCCCCATGGGCTCCATGTCCAATCCCACAAGACATCCATCTCTGCTGCCATCCTACATGTGATTGGTTGAGTGGGAAGTTGGCATACTTTCCTTGCCTTCCCTTTAGCATTATATCAATCCCTTTGGCTGAGTTGGAGGTGATGTAGAGTTCATTTTAGGATTACATCCTAGCTCCAGGGCTTGTGGGAGAGCTTGGGTGTTAACAAAGAGAATTATCAATCTTTTGAAATCCTGACAGAGAAGAGTAGCTGCTTAGGAAATATATAAAGTAATTTCCCTGCAAACCAATAACCCAACCCAAAGCTGTTGTCTGTTCATTGGATTCTTCTTTTTTTTCTAAGCAAATGGTTATTCATGCGTATTGTGAATTTGTTTGGGTGTATCGGCTTCTGTGTGGGCGTTCATTTTGACATATGCCTGCGGCAGACGGAGAGATAGATGGAAGCTTTTCACAATGACACCCAATACCTGGCATGTCCAACTGTGAATTCAGCATCAATACAGCAGCACTTATTAGACTTAGAGCAGAGGTGTTGTCCTCACTGTGATCGATACAATTTTACAAACCTCGCACAAGTCATGTTGTTTGCATCTTTGGTTTGGAGTTCGTACAGGTTTATCATGTGCCAGCTAGCTCAGATTGCTGGAAGGGGAAAAACATGGGTACATGTACTGTAATGTTTTCCAGTACTAGTCAGGTTGAACCCAAGCATGATTAGCGGTAGAGTTGGAGCACTGCAAACTGTCCATGCTCACTGACTGTGTGCAAGCATAAAAGGTATGACAGTACCCATCAAGGCATGAACACTACTCAGCACCCACCAAACCACATTTGTCAGTTTCCAGTCAGGATCATTAGGGATGCTTTTGTAGTTTCCGTTTCAGCGGATTTAGCATGAAGTGTGTCTGCATGCAGTTTGAAATGGCTGCTTAGAAAGAAGAAGAACTCATTTAAACATTTAAGTACCCCATTTCAAATCTACTCAGACTAAGAAAATTATATTTGTAGACTAGAGCATGATGACGTATTTTTGCACAATGTTGATACTTGTTCCATTTTTGAATGAGCTTAGTATTAATAATTTTAAGTGATTTTCATGCATGTCTGCTCTGTTGTGACTCACTGATGAGGGGCCCATAATGCTCTCTGACCTTTCCTCCTGACCTTGTGCTGTCTAGTCACCACCTGGCTCCAGGGGGAAATGTGGCATGACACAGGACATACACAGCCTGCTTCACACATACCTGACCAAGATTAATGGCACCTCAGATATTCATCATTATTCTCCCTAGCAGCAGTCAGATATGGCCCTGGGCCAGATCTCTGCCACCAAAACCCACTGAGGTAAAAAAGTGATGTTCACTGCTTAGCTGCAAGCTGGCAAGACTCCCATAGTATGCCAGTGCTTGTTGAACCTTTACTATAAATGTCTAACTGCAGCAATGCCATTTAAATAGATGTTCATCGGTGTACTGGGTAAAGAGCACACTTTAAGTGACTATCTCATCTCTGCTTGACAAGTGGTCTTTACTATCCTTTGCTATCAGTTGGTCTTGCAAACAAACCATGGACCTCCAACCGCCTCCTGTTATCCATCCTAATTGTGCAGAGATGAGGGTCAATGAAGCTCATACAAAGGACTGCTGCAGGGAGACGTGGCGGTCAGCTTGGATAGGGTGGGGTTGTGGGGTATTGTTGCAGTTGGATAGATACAGAGGTAATCGTATGGGGAATGGCGGGTGGAGAGGAGGTGGGGGCTCTATCTGCCCGCTGCCTCTCCTCATAGGAACATCTGCCTCTCAGACTGCAACAGATGCAGAGGAACAGAGGGAAAGATGAAGCGTGATGGTGGTGGTGGGAGTCGATGCATCCTGCCAGTTTGTTGCAGGAAGATTCACCACCAGACAGCTCACCAATGTGGTTTCTGAGTATTAGTCATCCCTGTTGCTTTGTTTGTAATACTGTAGATCTGTCATCAGGAAAGTGCAGTAGTATTTAAAGCTCTTAAGTTTAAGCTGAAATACATAATAGATAAGATCTAAAAATAAACCGTCACTCCGTCACACCTGACCACACTGCAGGTAAGAATGCAGAAAATCACACCTAGTAATTAGAGAACACTGGGTGTGCAGTTTTGGCATCTTTTCATGCATAGCCCACCAGATTTTCTATAAATTATCCTTAATTGGCAGACAATTGTTATTTGTCAACAGGGTCTGCCATTTTACATGCTACATTTGAATAAAATTCCAATCATTTGACGCCATCTTACCTCAGATTGGCTTCTGAATGGCTCCACACACCATCTGCTGTGTAGCCTAGCATCATTCGCACCCTACGGCCCTAAAAATTTACACTTACAATACACACAAATGCAGGCTTGTTCATTCAGCCACTCCGGCTACTGCCTATCTGTGATGCGGTAGCACACCTCTGCTGATATCCTGCTGTTAAATCTCAATGAGCCAATTTTCTTCTTCCAATGAGATTCACCCAATTATAGTTCTGTTTATTGGTTTACCACTGGACAGCTGCTACTGCTGCTGCTGGGAAATAGATTGTGGTTTGGTAAAGATTGGCTCCAGTTGCTGCTAGATTTGTTTTAATCACACAACTTTGATTAAAGAGCCAATGAACAGGCGATGTAACAAATGCAGATATCTCATAGTTAGCAGAGAAGTTTGACAAATTGAGACGTCTATTATATTTGATGCCTTAATACTTTGTTTTTCTACAGATTTTTCTCTCTCTCCTTTTTTGTCTTTGTAGCTCTCGTCCTGTGTTTTCTTAGGGTGTATAGTCGATCTCAGAAGTAGGGCTTCTTGTAACTTCAAACAGAAAGGATCTAGCTTTGGAGTTAGAGGTTTTTCAGATGTTTGCCTGTTGTAAGATCTCAGGAAGTCTCAGGAAGTTTTAGGAAGCAGCCCCCAGAGGACTTCACTTTACATCCACATTGCACACGTATGAGTGCCCCACTTTTGTTCAGCAAGGATGCTGCACACGCAACCATGTGACATCCATTCAGCAGAGACTGGTTTACAGCACAGAGCACTGCAGATGTAACTCATGCTGCCTTGTTGTCTTTTCTGCCTGTGTCACTGCATCCTGGTTATCCCGATTCCAGTACATGCAGCAGAATCAGCTGCTTGTTTAGATCTTTGAAGGTAACAAGGATTTACCTCCTTATTCAGCAGGTTGAATCTGTGGCTTTTTACTTCACTCTGTTTTATCATTAGCTCCATCTGTTTCTCACAAAGGTCTTGTGAGGATGTGAGGTCTTATCTGTTACTAAAGTCTGGTGTGGATGGTGATGTGCCAGGGGACCATCAGGCCTGTAGCAGTGCTTATCAGCCTGCACTGGTGGCACCGGCCTGGTCTCTTTATATCTTATCTCTAACACAGGATGTAGAGCAACACAGATGCTGGCTCAACACTGACTGAACAGGATATCAGGAGTCTGGATTTCTAGCTTACTGTTGAAAAGATACCAGTGATATTATTAACTGTCTCTGTGGTCAGATTTGAGTTTGCTTGTGTGTGTGTGGTGTCATGTCAGCTTCATTGTCAGTGCTATAATGTATTCATGTTACAATAAGCTGCTTACAGTATCCAGCAGTCAGTAGGTCAAATTACACATTGAACAAGTGCCAGCACCCGTCACACATTCTCAACAGAAATGTAGTAATAATGGGGAGCTGCATAAAGCCAGTGCTTGCTGGGGGTAGTTGGATTGTATTGGATTACACAGGTGTTTGTAATATTTGTGCTCAGAACACCACTGTTTGCCTAGTGGCAAAAGCTGCTGCTCTCCAGCGATCAGTTCATTGTGTGTGCTGATGACTTCTTTTACTGACCTAACTAATGTTCTTGTTTGTGTTACAATTACAGTTCTCACATTTTACTCGTCATCTTTAAAGTTCTCCATGTTAAAGTATCTTCACACTGTGTGCATGTATGACAAAGATGACTAACGTGTGATTTGACTGACAACTCAAACTAATTCCAGAGAGAGCCCTGCAGGAAGAAGGAGGCCTTTACTTATGCATGTCTGAATGAATATGTATGTG
>JAVQJX010021930.1:0-20089 GCA_036025115.1 Ambassis agassizii | reverse complement strand
TGAATGTTAACTTCAACAGAGCTATCAGGCATGGAGGGAACAGCATGAGGATAATTGAATTAAGAGCAGAAACAGTGTGAAGACAGAGGATAACTTCCTTTGGATTAACCCTGAGAGTGTGAAATTATTATCATGGGACCAGTGTCTTGTTATTGTGTCTGACATCACACACTAAAAATGTGAGACACCAAGCCTCAGCCCTTTAACCCTCTAAGCCCCAACCATGTTTAAATGAATCTGACTTGTTGACGGTCTGTGAATGCAGAAAATCAAATAAAATCCTGATATCTAATCTTCCACGACAAACTCGGTGAAACAATAAGTTGGACCGAGCGAAGGCCGACGTGTCTGCAGTGAGAGGAAGGTGCTGCCTGTTTGTACACTGATAGTGAACATGTTATTACAGTGTCGCTCCGGCAGCGCGGCCTAACATGTCACAGTTTTGTTCAGAGATTAATTGTAACCATAACAAGACAGTCGGCTGGTGTGACGTTGACCTTTGACCTCCACCTTCCTGTCACCAGCTCCGGGTGAAAAACATAGAAACCTAAAGCCTCACAGATCTACACTTAACACCACTAACGGACTTCGAGTATGTCTCTTGGCAATCAGCCTCAAATTAATGTATTTACTTTTTGCAAGTGGTTAGTAAACCATGAACTCATGCAGCTATTATTAGCCTGGCTAATATTCCCTTTATCATTGGTAGTATTTTTAGAGTAATGCTTTCCTCGTCACTAATCCTAATTTCTCCAACCCACTGAGTTTGTCTCTTTGCCTCTGGTTGTAATACAATAAGTGGATGAGTCACATGCTTGGGCCCTCTCTGAGAGGGGTGGGGGGGTATTCATTATTTGAACCAGTGCATTGTTTGGGACCCAAAGTACCTGACAATGGGTTCTCACCATCTGATAGCAGCCAAGTGAGCAGCTCACGCAGACTGACTCACATCACACACACACTGCGCTTGATGAGAGTATCACTGGGTGCAAAGCAACAAGTAGGACTGCCTGTGAAACTTTACAGGTTAAACATGATCAAAATGTGTCTTTGTTTAAAGACAGCAGAGGTTCTTTCCTTACAGAACGCATGCATATCAGACACATCATAAATCACTGAAGATGGGCTGAAGCTTCTTATATAACAAGGTTCTGGCCTAAATGCATTATGCATGCCTCAGTCATGCTTGTGACATTTCATTGATTGGTATCTTTTCCAGCTGTGTTAAGCTGAGAGATCAGTATGTTTCCACTAGTCCCACATTCACTGACCCCATAACAACCTGCCAAAGGAACTGGTTTTTCCTCTACTGTACACAGCCTGGATGTGCCTTCAAGACTTTACTCTCACTCTGAGTTGCCCGTCTGTGCGTCCTCTTTGAAGCACTTCATGTAGGATTTGGTTATCCAAATTTATCCTGCTGTGCAGACAAGAACGAGCTTTGTATGAGATCATGGCGACTGGTTTACATTCTTAGAACCAAACAATGGTGTGGTAAGTCACTTAATCCCTCTTAAGACATATAGGTGCATCCACAGCTGTTCATACTTTGAGTTATGGCAATACACGGTATCAAAGCATCTTGCCCTAGACGATGATCATGTGATCTACTCACATGAGAGTGTGACAGCAGCCACAACACCGGGAAGCTAAGAGAAAACTAGAAGACAAAGTGCCTGTGACTCTGCATGGTCTTCTAGCTGAAACATTCAGTGTTCAACGGCAGAAAATGTCCGAAAACCAAACACGAATGAACGAATACCAACAAAACTATAACTGGAATTTGGTAGCTTCTTCTAATCAGAAGGCTGCTGGTCATCAGCCAACTGTCAAAACAGCTTCTTCAACAAGGCCAGCTGTCACAGCAGCCTCTTCATACATAATGCAGTTACAGGGATGAAGCGTGCTAAATCCCAATAAGCACAAGTGAAGAGGAGGAAATAATAAATCAACCATTCTGCAGCCACACTGAAGTGATTTCATCCCATCAAGTATTCAGACAGTTCCCAACAATGTAAAGCTGAACTGAAGACCGGATGTGGAAACAAACTGTGTGATGAGAAGAGGTCTAAAAGTGGAAACATACATAACTGTGTTTAGTGACAGTTATCTGACAGAAAAAGGCATGTTTTTCCAGGGCAGTAAATCTGAATCAAAGATTTCCAAACACACGGCCTGTTGAGCCAAATCCCTGCGAACAAAGCCACATTCTGAGAGTGTTGTGTGGACTCAGAACCGTGCAGCACCTGTAAGAACACATCGGTTCTCCAAATGAAGAGCGGCGGTGTCACTTTGTGAGAGCAGTTACACCTTCATGTCTCTGTGGGTGTGTGAGGAGCTGAGCGGTGAAACATGGAGATCTGTGGAACCGTTTCCCATGAGAGGAGTGAGCTCAATCTCAGCTCAGTTGTGAAATAAAAGGCCACTCCATCTGAGAGGGATTTTGTGAGAACGGAATTATGAGTCACAAAAAAAGAGAGACAGAAGAGACTGGCAGCTCTTTTACAGCTGGGTGAGTCAGTCCGGCTCTCCCTCCGTGGTTGTCCCCTTGTCACCAGTATAACCTCCTCAAACTGCTGCATCGTGGAGGTCCCTTACAAAGACTTCTTTTGTCCTCCCTGTCATCAGTTCCATATCTTCTCAGCTCTGATTCTGCATGAATGTCTCTGCGGGGGAGATACAAATAAGGGGGAGAGCTGGAGGGGATGGAGGATGATGAGGTCCCAGGAGCCGAAGAGGCTTACATGTGCGACACAGACGCAGAGACAGACTGTCCTTCAAACCACTTGAAAAGACACACAATGCTGTTCATTCCTGTGGGTGAACTGACACTGAATATTACCATCATTTAAATTTATGATCTATTACGTTATTAGACCAAGCTTTTCCTCCACCACTACTTAAGGTTTACAAGCCAAATAGAGAACACAAGAGTCACCCTCCAACTGAAAAATGTCCCAGCATTGATTGTTCAGACAGCTGGAACGTGGTGTGGAGGGTCTGGCCCCTGAGGCAGAGCAGCAGTCCATCATCAGGAGACCAATGCAACACACCACACAAAGGCAGCAGAGCAATGTGTCTGCAGTCACCCTGTCTGCTCTGGGACATGGGCACTTTAACACACAAGCTCAGTGGAGTTATGTCAATATTGCCTTATTCATGGCTGGTTGCTTAATATTGTGTTTACAGTTTACTTTACATGAGTTCATACAAGAGGATGTATAGAATGTCACATGAAAATAAAAATGTCTCACACTGTACCTTATGAGGAGCAGTCAGCACATGCAAAAAGAATAAAAACATTTCCAACATGCTGGAGCTGAGGTCATTAGAAATGTCTAATCCTGTTAAGATTTTTTTCCCCCCACTGTTTCCAATATGAGGAAGTAATCATCCTGTTTTCCATAAAAAATTCATTGCACAATCTGACTATCCCACCCCACCCTGATTCATTTTACTACAATAGCCTCCTTGTCTTAGGGAATTGTGGCCTGAATGGCACCATGCTACATTATCATGATATTCCTCCTCCATGCAGGGCTCATTCAACCCAGATGACCTTCTGCAAACCCCAAAAGAGTTGCCAATAGCTGCCCTACAGCACAAAACATAGGCTCATTAAAAATCTCATTTGAAAAGCTGCCAACATCTACAGCACCATCTACTTTTAGTACAGCACCTTTGACATGGAACAGTGGTGGAGGAGTCTGTTCAATGTTTGTCCTATATTGATGGGGAGAGAAAGTAGGGCGTTTCCACTGGTGAATACAGTAACAACATTGTACTCAATTGTATGGTGATAATAGTGGGGCCTGACTAACACGAGTTGGAGACGCTTTGCTTTGTTTCCTCAAAAATATAAGGGTCACTTTAACTTGAACAGATGGAGGCACATTTCCCAGCAACCCAGCATCATTCAGAGGACGTGTCAACTGTGCACATTCACACATACAGAGCTGCACATTTGTTGTTGTTAAAAGTAACATATGATTGTCTTTGATGAGCTAATCAATGCAATTGCAATGCAAAAAAACTCACATTGCTCACAGTTTATTAATTATTCATACAATAATATCAACATCCCTGTAACGCTGCCTCTGTATCACCTTATAAACAGACCAGTGTGACCCATTCAAGGGACATTAAAGGGTTGAACTAAGAGGAAAAAGCAAAACAAAGAGAAGAAGAACATAAATATCAACACAGACGACTCACCTGTTTGAAAATGAACCGGTCCTCTTGGTTGAGCTGCCAGGCAGTGACTGCGTGGATGGTGGACAGCACGGCTCCACTCAGAACAGCAGCTCTCATTCTGACCGGCAGCAGGGTGTAGATGATGTAGATGAAGAAGACCGTCCACCAGATGCCCTCCGAGGCACTGCGAGGGTGTACCATGAGCACCCCAAAAACCTGCACGACGATCAACACCCCGATCACCAGGTAGCTCACAATCCACATGTAGTCTTGGTGGAAGCCGTTGCGGTTGCACACCACCATCATGGCCAGGAAGAGAGCCATGGCCACAGAGAGCACGGAGATGTAGGCCACATCAGGAGTGGTGTGGATGCAGTGGAAGACGAGCATGACCCCGCACACCACCACCAGCACCCCCATCAGCATGGTCAGAGAGCTCTGGTTGAGTCTGAAGAAGTAGCGCTGGTACAGACGTTCCAGCTTTGTGGACTGAAACTTTTTGGATTGGAAAACCCAGACAAACTGCCTCCAGCAGTCTGCAGCAGACATCGTCTTGCAGCTGCCTTCTGCTTCTGATTCTTCATCTTTCCGGCCCTTCAGCTCACCGTCTTCAAAGCCCAGGTCCACGGCCTTTAGAACCAGATCCCCGCCGCCGCTGACAGCTGTCCTTTTCCCATAATGGTCCTCCTGCCAGCCGCAGCGCAGGCCAAAGCTGCCCCCGCTGGTGCCCGCTCCACAGTGGTAATTCTGAGGGGCTGCATTAGGGGTCTCTATGTCCTCAGAATCCCTCAGACAGCTCATGTATCGTGGGTTGCATAGTGACGAGCTGTCCTTCCTCTTCTTGCCGTTGCGCTCTCCCCATGCTGTCTTTGGCTCGTCCACTCTGCTGACAAACAGGCCTCTGGCCCACGACATCCTGAACGAGACACAGGCATGTAAACACAACTACAAACAAACTTCACATAGCAAACTTCTCTCACCTGTGTGGGCTCAGTTGCGTGAAGCAACGCTGCACTCTTTGGCCTGGGTGCTACTGTATCCCAGCGAGCACACACCATGAGCTCAGTCTGCCAGAGGCATCAGAGGCGTGTCTGCGTTTGGGCCGCCTCTCTTTTGTAGAAACAGTCAGTGTGTCAAGCCAACACAACCACCTTTCAGAGACCACCTGTTTCCCTGGAAGAAAAAAACA
Organism: Ambassis agassizii; assembly: GCA_036025115.1. Taxonomy (NCBI): domain Eukaryota; kingdom Metazoa; phylum Chordata; class Actinopteri; family Ambassidae; genus Ambassis; species Ambassis agassizii. Next base: position 14,706 of record JAVQJX010021930.1, on the reverse strand, counting down.
CATCATGGAAAACATCTGTTACTGAGGTTACAGTTATGTTTGTGTGTGATTCTGTGACAGAAAGCCAGACAATCAATAGCTGAGATAAGAAATAATGTCCATTCCACTCTCTCTCATCAGCAGTCTGGGACATAATGATGATTTGTGCTCCTTCATTTGCCGCCTCATGAAGCAGCGGCCATCAAGCAACATAAAACATCAAAACATAACGCTGAATGCTGCCCTATTTCAACAAAACTCTGCACTGATTTTGAAGTTTTTATTTTACCACAAAGGACTTCTGGAGGAGAGTAACAGCTCTGCTACGCTCTATCACTGCAATCTGTCCCTGACATCTTGAGTGGGCAGGGATGGGTGTGCTCTATTGGACAACAAAGGGCCTACTGAGTGGGCACCATCAGACATCAAGAGCTCTCCAGTCCAGATTAAATTGTCCATGCTTCTCCCATTAGCTTTGATGACTCACTACACATGGCTTCTAGCAGCACATGTCAAGGACACTGCTAACCTCTAAACTTAATAAGAACTAATAGTGGGAAGAGCCCACACACACACACACACACACACACACACACACAGTGCCCTACATGCCTCACAATGTGCAGGTATCTGCTCAGCTCTGTTGAAATAACCTCACCTTTGCACAGGTCTTATGTAACAGGAGCAGCATACACCTGCCATGGATCAGGGATTAAAGGTGCTTCTTTATGATGGTGACTGAGCTGTCATTACGATGTTCAGCTGGAGGCCCAGCCTGTCCGTCTGCGGGCCGAAGCGCATTACATCACAGGACGCTCCGAGTTGTTCGGAGTGTCTCCGCGTTCAGACGCAGCCTCTCTGTGGACGCAGCTCTCCTGCAGACTGCGTGGGAGCGCAGAGTACAGCTCCACGCATCAAGGGTGACACAACTTCAGATCCACGACGAGGCAGTGCGGGATGTGAGCGGTGACCACGTACCGCGCTCACGCTCCGAACAGGTCACTGCACGAGGAGACACTGATGAGACGCTGCGGGACACTGAGGCTGCGGGACACTGCGCGCCGCAACCATCAGCACGCAGTGAAGTCAGCTCGCTGTGTCCTCTGCCTGCGGGTCATCCGAGCTGCGCGGCCGCCGTGACGCGCTTCACATGCGGATCTGTGCGCCTGGAAACTGTGTGGAAAGAGAAGCGAGGAAAAGAGTGTGAATGTGTCCGGACAAGCAGAGCTCCAACACTACACCTCAACGCCTCTCTCTCTCTCTCTCTCTCTCTCTCTCTCTCTCTCTCTCTCTCTCTCTCGTGCACACACACGCGCGGATTGCACATCCATTCGTGGACACAGGACTCCCCCTACAGGTGGCATGAGTGCGTTTCCGGAGCCACACTGACCGTTAAATTTAGTTATCACTTATTCTGCAAACAATTATAACAAGAAGAAGCTCTTAAGGTTCATATTCAGATCTCCAGATCTCATTTTTATTATTACCTGTTGACTGTGAAAGATTTTACTGCAGATCTGTGAGGAAAAACTGATGAACCAGTTTGACAAGTCTGCTGTTTACACAAAAGAATCTGTTGACTTTTCAACATTTAAAAAAAAAAGCTACACACCCAAAGAAAGATCAGACATTATACAGTGTGGAGAGTAGTGCAGGGAACAGGGAGAGGAAACAGAAAAAACAGCCAGTAAACAGAAACAGCATGTTTTATGGAGGCTGAGATTCTGCTGTGCTGTAAAAACAGTGTATACATTTGTATCAAATAAAGTTGAAGAGCTGCATCACATCATGTAATCATGTTTGCAGTGTCTGAGTGTTTAGCTGAAGTGAACTGAAAGCAGTTTTCTTGGATTTTTCTTTTAGAAATGTGATTTTTTTTTGTCTGATCCAAACACACTCCTTCTCTTTTTCCTGTGAGCAGGTTGTTCTTCCCCTCACTGCAGAGGCTGGCCTCCTTCTTCACACTGACTCTGTGTCTGTTGCTCAGCTCCCAGCAGCTGTTCTTCAGTGAAAGCCTCTGTTTCCTCACTGCAGCTGTGGTCCCACATCCACATACAGTGCTGCTGGAACGTGTGTGAACCCTCCAGAAAGTCCTGTATTTCTGCAGAAATATGACCCAAAACCTCAACTCCTTTTCACAGAAGTCCTAAAGAGAAGTCGAACTATGAAACAGTCAGTGAACCTCGAGGACTAGCAGGCCGGATGAGTCTGTTCAGAGGTGTTTTCAATCAGCAGCTGGAAGCCAGCAGCCTGTTTTACCTCAAACACATCCACCACAAATCCACAGACAGACACACAGTTGTGGTTGTACCCTGCTTGGCCAGCAGTCTGTGCCATTGGTCTCTCTCTCCCTCACACACACACACACACACACACACACACACACACACACACACACACACACACACACACACACACACACACACACACACACACACACACACACACGCAGAAAGCCTCCAGTCTGTCACTGAGTATCGGCAGAGAGCTGAGAGGTTATCATGCGTCGTCAGGTGCCAGACCGACTCCTGGTAGCAGGTTTGTCATTTGTAATTAGAGAGAAAAGGATTTTTTTTTTCTCTGCTGTTGTCTGGCTGAAGGCTGAGTATCGACGGACAACTGATGGGACACACACACACACACACACATACACAAATACATGCACATGTTTGATGGGCCAAGTTTGATTTCATTAAGGGGAGTTTGTCAGGCAGTGATGTGTTGGGGTGAATGCTGATGTCCAGACAGTGAATCCCACACAGCTAAACAGGATCTGAAGCAGCCTGTTCAGACTCTCATTGCACCGAGGGTGACTGAGCAGTGGCAGGCCTAACTATGACTATTTTATGTCAGTCACATACACACACACAGCCTATCTGGTGTTGTATGGCTATGTGGTCACGGTCCATGCAGCTCTGAGTCCTGGTCACGGTTAAAAAGGCTTCCTTCTGGAGGGGAGGGGGAGTGGAGTCTTAAGACGAAGAAGGAGATGGGGAAGGAAAGAGTTGGGGGGGGGGGGGGGGGTTGCGTGGGAGATAATAGGAGAGGGCTAGCAGTGGGGGTGGAAGGGCTGGGATGGACCAAAGAGGGAGTGAAAAGGGAAAGATAGAGGCTGAAGGTGGGTTTTCTGAGTATGAAAGCCTGCGTGCCTCCATTCCTGTGCTATTGATGTATTCTAATGCTAAGTGTGTAATGCTGGGCCTCGACTGGTCTCTGGGAGAGACGAGTCTTTGGTAGGCACAGCCGAGCAATGGGACAGATCCCTTGCATGCCATTCATATGCATATCTGTGTGTGTGTGTGTGTGTGTTTGTTTATGTGTGTATATACAAACTGTTTTTTTAGCCATTTAAGTAACTGTTTTTAGTTATTTGTGCCAGTGTTAGGTTGGCTTAATTTCCATATCCATGTGAGCATGTTTTTACGCATCACACACACACACACACATAACCCTAATCCTAAATTACCCCCTAGTAGCATGCTGGTGGATGTGTTCATGATCAGGCGTCCTGTGATTGTGTGTGGATTTTAAATGGAGGGAGCGCTCCAATGTGCACAGTTTCGTGTGTGGCCGCAGTGTAACGGACCACATCTGATCTTGTAATTGGCCATCTGCAGAAGAGGGCAAAGTGCAGGAGCTCATACCCTAACCAGGAGGTGTGTGTGTATTTATGTGAGATGTGAAGCTTTAAACTGTGTGTGTGTGAAGAAAAAATGGTTATGTGAATCGCTTTGTTTGCCATGTGTTCCGGTCCCCAGCCGATTATAGCATGAAATTCCTCACACATTGTATAGCAATGGGGAGTCTCACATGTGGACAGACACACACAAACTAGTGCATGCACACAATAACACACCAAAGCGAGAAGTCAGAGAGGCCTGTTAATGACTGTCGAGGACAGAAAGGGAGAAGGACTGTGGTGGTGTCAAGGCTTTGTGACAGATGCTGGTTGTAAAATGCCTTGCTCACAGGTTTATTGTTATGAAAAAAAGTACGATCAGTTTCGGCAAGATTGATGCCATTCTTTCTTTCTTTCTCTCTCCAACACACACACACACACACACACACACACACACACACACACACACTGCCTGGGTCCTAATCCCCCTCTGAGCCTTTAAGAGTCGCTCCCATCACCGACCCTCCTTCCACTCGGGCACTTTGGTTTGTTTCTCTCCCTCCTCTTCCCGCTCCGATTTGTTCTTCCACTCCTCTCATCCTTGTTCATCACACTTCACCTCCTCTCACCTGCATACTTCACAGACTGCTGTGTATTTATCTGTGTGTGCAACCCCCCTACCGTGTGTGTAGGCATATATGTTTTCGCTACAGATAGAGGTGAGAGGTGAGGGGGTGGGGGGGTTCAAGGAGTGCTTGCCTTTACACTTTCTTTGCCTCTCTTTCTGCTCCAGAATATGATGGATGTTTCAAAACACAGCGAAACCTGAATATCAGTGCCAGCCACTGATGTTGCTTTCACCTCTGAGCGTGTGTGTGTGTGTGTGTGTGTGTGTGTGCGCCTATGCTTAGAGGCACTGGAGGTTATTTGATCTCATTGTGTTGTTGGAGAGGAGGCTGCTCTCTCGCTTTATGACCGGCGCTGTAGGGAGATATTCAGCTTCACCTGCCTCTCCTCAACAATCCATCATCTCTCTCTCAGCCGACAAACGCACCCCACTCAACTTATTACTTCCTCTCAGACTCTCAGAAACATTTAAGACTTTCTCTCGCTAACTTGCGCTTACACTCACCGTAATGTATGCACATATTCTCAAGACTTTCTGCACAGATTCTCTCACAAGTTGTGCAGAAACTGTCAGAGTGCTTTGATGGTGTATAAATGTGACAGATCAAGTGTGTGTCTGTGTATTATATTCTGATAATGCAAGTGATTATAAATGGCTGCAGTGTGTAAGCAACACAACGCCTTCGTTAAGATGTTAAGTGTGTGGCAAAGTGAACAGGGACGACGACTCAGCTAATGACTGTTTCTGCACACTTCATCAGATTGCTCGCCTGCGATATTGCCTCATATCACTCCGGCACCATTGGCGCTTAATAGTGTGTGTACGTTTGATACTGTGTGTGTGTCTGATCGCAATGTATATTGCTTTGTAGGGCCATTACAGTTTAATAGGCATAGTAGAATACGCGGCGCGTTAATGCTTCAGCAACATGAAGTAATGACACAATAAAACAATTAAATATGGTGGAGGAGAATTACTTTTTGAACAAGCCGCACCTACAGGCAATTTGGCCTGAGACAGAATAAACAAAAGTACACATAAGGCTTATTAAGAGAGGAGAGTAAGCTCGTTCTTTTGCTTCTCTGGCCTAAAATGTGCATATGGCTGTAAATCTGCTGATTCACAGAACAATGAATCAATGAGAAATGCTCATTGAAACTGTGTAGAGGTGGTTTTTGCATAGTTGTGCACATATTTAACTGTGAGATAAGAAAAAGAAAAGATACCAGATAAAAATATATAAATCCGAAACAGAGTATGTTGAGTATTAAGGTTAAACTTCGAGTGAGTTCTGCTTGATAACTGACTTAAATAATGACTTGGGCGTTTTCTTTTAACCTAGTCAGATATTGTTTGTGGTAATTATTCATACTAACAGCTCAGCAGTGTGGTTTGACATTTTCTCACAAAAGAAGCTGTGATTGTCACTTTTCTCTTTCATGTATGGAACAAGAGGTTATCTCATTTTCTGCCTGGGTTTCTCTGGGTGCTCTTGTTTGCTCAGCCTGTCCTCACCAAAAATACGTAGTTGAGTAGGACGATTGAAATGACTTGTATTTACACAAAAAGTTTGTTTCCTTTAAGACTGTAAAAGGATCATTTTTGGACATGATCCAATCCAAGTAGTTTTGATGCCTGAATCTAAATAAACAGATGGACCATTACCGTTTACAATGATTATACAGCCAACCTATACTGTATTATATGTTATTGTTACAATTATCCACTGTGTGTTATTTATGCGTTAGGTCATGTATAATCACAGAAGATGCCCGCGAAATCCTGGAGGGATTGACAAATAAAAAGACTTGTGATGCCCTGCGTCCCTCAACAACAAGTCAGCACCCAGCAGCTCCATGTAGGTTTGATTAATGACACGCATCTCTTCACAGGTTAATCTAAATCACAGCCGTGGTGTCTGGAATTAAAAAATGCCACAAACTCACTCTGAGATCTTTTCCCAGAAAATCCATGGAATAAATGAACAGGTGGAAACCTGTTAGAGTCACACTAACGCATACTAACCATATTTAGGTTGGTGACCGGCAAAGCATACATCTGTGTTTAAATGTCGATTTGTTTATGTGTAGTTAAGTGTAGGAGTCAGTGTGAGTGCAAATTAACTGAGTCATTGACCAGACGAGGAAGCACCAGGAAACTCTGAGGTGAATTTTTATGTAGGTGTTAGTTTCTTTTTTTCTGTCCTCTCTCTCATGTGTGTCTTTATGTAATCGTTTATGGGAATCTGTTGAGAATTAGAGATCGAAAACCCATTTACAGAGGTTACCTACGTAAAGTCAGCCTATTTGTCTGCTGTGAAATCGAAACTTTACCCTCTGCTGCTCTTCGCCTTTCTTCCTTTCCTCTCTCAGCCTTGGTCTCTCTTGGGGAGGCGGGGTCACAGCTCCACAATGGAGGAGAGATAAGAGGAGAGATAAGGTGATTGGGAAGAAATGAGGGAATTTGTTAACGATAGAAGGATGGACTGGGAGAGGTTAATATTGAGGAATAAAGGGGAGGCAGGGTGAAGCATAATGTGACAAAGAACAGAGAGCAAGGCCATGTTCATGTAAAAGCTTTTTAATTTTATCTGGTTATTCCTCACTGACTGAGTGGATGTTGTTTGACAAGTGCAGTGAAGGACTGGGTGATAGTTCAGTCAAAATATTTATATATTCACACACAATTCTCATATTAAAATGATGCAACACAGTTCAAGAACAGGATGGCAACATTTGATCATTTTGCCAGTAGATGATGTGTTTTGTAAATTTTGCAGGAATCCTTTGCACCTTTTGATCTGTCAGTGTCTGTCTCTAAGCACCTCCTTCTTTGTTAATGAGTGTTACACATTTAAATTGACAATGTCTGTCCTTCTGTCAAATCATTGTAAAGTCTGCCAACAGAAACAAAGATATACGGAGTGACAACGACTTTATAGTAACACATTTCATGCACTCTTCAATTGTCCATGTCCATCATGCATTTCTTACAGGAGTCTGTACAGTCATCAGGTGTTTATTCACTCTTCATACATGAACCCTGACCTCTGCTCTCCTGTTTGAACATTTAGTTGAATTTTGAGGCCTTTGTGAACTCAGAGACAGTGTGTCTCATGATCTTTGAAGTAAAGGTCCAAAACCTGCAGAGGAATGAAGACTTTTTTTTGCGTTTGACACAACTGGTTGAGCCATTATAAAACAGACTGCGGTTGTGGCTTGTTGTGCTGGTTGTCACGATTTGTGTCGATCTATATGAAACAACACATTAATTCACGTCACTGTTTCACTGAAAAAAGCCCATCCAGTTTGAAATTCATGCTGCATGTCAAAAAAGGGAATTTGTCTCATTGTGAAGGAAACAATCAAGATTATTTGATGAGGCTGAGTATAATTATATGACTGCCAACATTAAGAGAAGAAAGAGGGAGTAATTTAGCCATTTTCTATTGCATTAAAAAAAATTCTGAATCTTGAATGTGGATGTGATACTTTCAAATACATCTGCATTAGTGTGGCTGTGGCTAAAGTGAATGAGAAAGAGAGGGAGAGATGGGAGAGGATGTGTTGTAGTGGGGTGAGTGTGTGTTATTAAATGATGCGTGGTGACCAAATGGGGAGCAGTTTGAGGATTTATGGTGAGAAATAGGTTGATGTGAGTGTGAAAAAAGAGAGGAGAGCACGGAATGATGGAAAACAGGATTAGATAGACAACGCCGCAGGGAAGTGGTTTGGGCCTGTAGCAAAGAGATCTGTGTGTGAGTAAAGTGACAGAGTGAGCCTGTGCATGGACGAGGGAAGAGAGTAGAGGCATGAATGTCAAATAATGTAAAATAAGTCAAGGTATGGAATCAGTGAATAAGCTGGAGCTGGACAAAGGAGGATGGAGGAGAAAGTCAATGGAGGCAGAGTCAGTGTAACTGTAACAGAGTCTGACACAAAGCTTCGACCTAAGCTAATAGCCTGTCTATTAATATCTCCTGCTAATGACTGCCACTCCCTGTCACAGAATGGCAGAAAGTGTAATCCTTGTTCATCAGTTTTAACTGTGACTTCCTGAATAATGATCCTAATAAATTCTTTAAATATGGCAGAGAACAGAGTGACCTGCTGTGGGATATTTTAAAATGACACATAGCTGCAGGAGCCTGCGAGTATTGTCAGGCTGTGGGCGTGAAGCTGGATGGCTACTACTGCGGCTTATAAAAAACACAATGAGGAGACTGACACCAGAGTCATATTTGTCTCAAACAGATAAAATAAATATCACAACTATTGTCAATAGTGCTTGTTGTGAAACTCATAATTCAAAGGCTTTGGTCATGCGTCCATCACTTTGAAGGTTAATTAGACCACAAAACACAGTACTGCAGTTTCTATTACTGTTAGACCGAATGTAATTTAAATGGGTGAAGTCTGACAGCCGTTGGTCGGGTCCCCAGCATCCTCATCCCTGCACTGAGACATGGAAGGGGGCAGCGTTAATGTTGGTCTAAACACAGACTAATGAGCCCTGCACTGAGCTGTCACTGCTATGTTGATCAACAAGACACTTAACAATTGACTCTAGTGGAGCTGACATTTTTTTTACTCATTTTTTTTTAATTTCTTCATCGTTAATTCTTTTTTAATGTGCATGGTTGAAGACATGTTGCAGTACTTCCTGTCATACTTCTCAGGCTCATTAATTCCATTTAATTACAAACAGTACAGAAAACCTCAGAGACATCTAATTGAGTCAGTGAAGGTAATCAGTCAGTGTGAATGAGAAGCTAATAATTGTTTTTTAAAGAGTTACACAGTAGCCAGATCACCAATAACAGGCTAGAGCTCTGCAAACAATGAGATTTAGATTATATATTCAGGAGATGAGGGGAATGAACAAAACTCAACCTGATGTCTGTGGTTTATTTTTGTGATTTTACCTCTGCAAATAAATGTTGATGGACCTGAGGCGCAGGTTATATGAATTGTGAATCAAGTAGAAAACGATTTCTTCTTTGTCTCGATCAATATGTTAGAGGCCACTCAAACCAGCAGACAGAGCAAAGCAGGATATTTGGAGTTTATTAGGTCTAAATTTTACTCTCAAAAAGAGATGTCTACTTGACTATGACTTTTAATCAAAGCAAAGAGAGGCCACATGCATTCATCTGTCTGCTTTTTACACTACCTGAATGTGAAGCATGTGGGAGTTCAACCTCCTCCCTCAGCCGAGCTTCAGCCATGTAACAGTTAACAAAACAGCATTTAAATGTTTTGGAGACGTATTTTAAACCTGCGATAATCCTGTAGGGCTTCTCTTCCCCTTCACATGTACACATAGTGGTATGCCGTAGTTAGAGGACCACCTGTTCACACTGCCAGTGAAGCTGACATAATGCCATCACTGTGTATTTCACAGGACGTGCCAGTGTTGTCTAATCAGAGGTGTGCTGTCACATCTGGGTCTCACTATGGTCCAACATGTTGGCTCACTCGAACAGCTTTTGACTGTGTGTTGTGACTTTCTGCTGCTGCACAGCAATGGTTCCATACTGTACTCACTGAACAGTGTGGTGTGTTAACATTGCAACAGTCCTGACTCCCTGTGTGTGAGAAAGAGGTTCAGTTAGCAGCAGATAAGTGACACTGAATAGTTTAGCACTCTGTAAAGCATTGTTAGGACTAAGGGACCATTTTACTAATTAATTCTCTATTAAAAACTCCTTGCCTTCTCTCTCAACTGTATCACTATTTATCCAACATCATTACCCTAAAACCTTGCTACCCTCTAGGTCCCTGTCCCAACATGTTTTTATTAAGTGGGAAGTCAAGTTATCTTTGTTTATATTAAAGACACCCTGCAAAAGCTTTACAATGGTGGATCTTTATATTTACTGCACATACACAAACTAGACGCAAAGAACCAAAAGTGTCCTTCCTCTCATTTCGTCTCTCAGTCCAGACTGCATGCCTGCCTGTCTGCCTTCATTTCTTCAGCATTTCTCTCCCTGAATCATTTCCCTGTCTTTCTGACCCCTGATACACACACACATAAAAAACACATACTAATGTTTTGCTGTCTCTTTGGCTGCCCCACTTCGGTCCTTGAACAGTGGTTATGTAAAGATGAGACACTCTCACTGCCACCACACACACACAAAAAAAACATACGTGCTGCAGTAACATTGTTAAGTGGTACATTTAACCCTCTGTAATGGATGGCGATGGGAAGCACTGAGATGTACTAAAGAGATCATATAGGCGCAGTTGCACAAGCATGAAGATGACATCCCTGCTGTCATGCACAGAGAGGGAAGGAATCATATAAGCAGAGAGAAAAGAAAACAACTTGGAAAAAAAGAGAGAGACAAGGGGGTAATAAAAGGCAAGGCTGAGACTTACAGGCTGACGCTGCACATTTGTACTCCAAAGTGTTGTGTGCCTCTTATATCTCTGAAGTGTTCATTTCAGAACACACTCATCATGGCTGTCTGTGCATGCATGTAAAAAAAAAAAAAACTCAAACACACACACACCTGCTACCTATAAATGAACAACAATCCTTGTTCCAGCCAGCATGACCCATTGTAACGGAGCATTGGCTCAGACAAAGGTCACACACACACATGTGCATTAGCCAAGCTTGAAGTTTTATGCTGCTAGAAACATCAGTGCAGTCTTCACCCTTCGCTTCATTTTCTCAGTGACCTCTCTGGCCTCTCACTGTCTCTTCTTCCCTGACCACCCTCACATCCTCCTTCCATCACTTTCTCCTCTGCTTCACCGCTCACTCACTCTTCCTCCTCCTCTTTGCCACCACCCGGGTCTTCTGTCTCCCTGCTACACGCACAAAATAAGCTTAAGGTCTGTTTTTGTAGTCAGCACATATCAGCGGAGCACTACGTGCACACATAGACACACAGCCTAAACAAGGATTTAATTTGTGTGTTTATGCAAAGCCAGCATTTGCTATTCAAACCAGCAGACCACAACCAATTACAAGCAATCCAATTACCTTCTACATGCAACACTTGATATCAAGAAAAGTCCGCTCAGACCTCAGCAGAACAATGCTGTGATTCAAACAAGCAAATGTCGATGACCGTGTGTGTGTGTTAGTCTCTGTGTGTGCTCGTGTGTTAGCTGACCTGCAGGTTATTCCCTGGTTGGCTCGTCGTCATGTCTGATTGGCTACCTGCCGGTTTCATCACATTGCACCAGAGACAGAAGCAGACCTCATGGCCTCTCACCCCCTGGTCTCTCTCTCGATCTCCTCTCTCCCTCTCTGTTCGTCCCTCAGTCCGATTGAGCCGAGCTTTGAGCCCAGTTGTTGGCTGACTTTGGTTTTGTCTGGCAGGCCGAGCTGTGGGGAAGCGCTTTGATTGAAGAGACAGAACAAAAGCTCACACTGCCATCTTTGAAGCAGCTGTCCTGCAAAAGACAATCTCTCACACATGCCAAACAAATCCACACAAACAAACACTAAGTGACTCTCTCTCTTTCACACACACATACAAGTGTGGAGCGCAAGTCAGCCTACAAGAGCCTGTGACCTGTAAATGTGTAGGTAATGTGTCTTCTGTTCACACAACATCCCATATAACTGTTAATACTGTGGGTGCTAAGCAGCTTTTATTCTAATCTGCACTATTATGTGGGTGAATTGATTCGATCCAACATACATTTTATTTTATCCAGGTCTCACAAATATTTAATGTACTTCGTTGTTTAAAGAATAAAAAGACTCGCATGTCACACCTGTCTGTCTGTCTGTCTGTCTGTCTGCCCGACCTTCATTGTTCATTCTTCTCTCTCACTGACTCTTCCTTTGAGGTTGGAAAAAGAAAGAGGAACTAATGGGATGTCAGCATGGAGTGCTCTGAAAGACCTGTTGGCAGAAAGAAAATTGGAGGTTGTAGAGACATGAAGAAGTACAATGGCTGCCATGATGGGAGTTTATTGCACAGGATTTGATATGGAGTGAGTCGACTCTGCCTCTGAGAGACAAACTCGGTTCAGAGTTCAGACAGAAATGTGGCTGCTGGCTGGCTGCTGGTGTTAGCTCAGAGGTAATGATAAACATTACAGGAAACTAATGGATGGACGAGGCAGCCACAGAGGCCTCTGATGTTGCTTTATCTTCTCTCCTAACACCCAACACCAGATTGCTCACAACCTTCGTGGCCCCCGAACAGGAACATGTGCTAAGCAAATCACTGACCGCACGAGCCGTCAGTAAAGCTCAGGTTTGAATTTCAATCAGCCCGTGACCGGGAGGAGGGATGGAAAGATGGAGGCAGGGAAGCAGAAGGAGGGCGCTGATGAGAGAAGGGGAGATGGAAGGAAGGAGGGAAAGATGAAGGGGTCAGCACAGGCTGATAAGGAAGGGCAGGGAATGAGAAATGAAAGTGAAAGCAGATGGAGATATTTTACATAGAGGCAGATAGATGGATGACAGGGGGTGCGACAAGGGGACAGGGCGTAGAGATAATTACTAAGATAGAGAAGGAAGTAACCGACAGGATAGAAGAAGGGAAGGATTACAACTTTACACTACGGTGAATAGATTGGGAGTTGCGGACAGTAGTGCAAGAGATGAGAGGAACAGGTGATGTCAAACAGAACAGAAAAGGCTGAAAAAGAAAGTCTTTGAAGGGGAGTGAGGACAGTAAGTGAGGGAGAAAGTCCTTGCCAGAGGGGACAAAAACAGCAAACAGACAACGCTGTTGATTCATTCCTCTCATGTGTTTTCTTGTGATGTCAGCTGTGCCCCGTTTCTTACACACATCTGTGAAAGTGTACCAACTCTTACGGCACTGATTCTGCACACATACACAGCACCATCCATAAAAGCACAACAACAGCCTTCCAAGACATAACAGCATCTTTTCATATTGCTAAAAATTGGCTGAATCAAAGTGCTGTTAACAAGACGGGGAGCCGGTTTGTCAAAAGAGCGGTGCAGCAGCAGAGGTGAGCAGGTGGCACATCTGGTTTCAAAAGAGATATTTTTAAATCTCAAACCTGAAGGCAGCAATACACCAATGGCACTGACTGCTGCTATATTCACTTTCTGGGCAGTATTCAGTATACTGTAGCAAACTGGATGTGTATATCTACAGGCAGATGGTACAGAAGAGTAGTGAAGTGAGGGGAGGCATTTGGGGCATCCAGGATTCTGCACAAGTCGTTTTTTTTTATTGGCTCCAGCTCCGATCATCAGTAATAGAAAGAAGACACCCGGATGGACGTGCTAATTTGTTTTTTCTCCAGGACACTGGAGAAAATCCATCCATCTCCATTGATGCAGCATTCAGACAGTGATGAGTTTAAAGAGACAAAAGATAAAGATGGCCTCGCCTTTGGTGCTTGTGATGTCACACAATATGAAGACCAAATATCCATGTATGTTGCAAGTAGTGAGAAGATGTGTGTTCAGGCTGGATGTTGACTCAGGCTGTTGTTTGCTTCCTTACAGGTAGCTGCGTAGTTGAACAAACAAGAAGAAATAGTCCGAATGTCAAATTACTGCAGAGGACTTGAGAAATCTTGTGAGCACACATTTATGCTGGGGGTGATAGATCGCTCCACTTCACTTCCTTCTACTGCAGGCCACACTCTTATCACGCGTCATCGACACAGGCCACACACTTATCACCCTTGCAACCAGGAGTTCCTTTCCCTCATCACATGTTGAAATAAATGATTACATCTTCAGGAAGAACTTACCAACAAAGGCAGTTTAGTTGTAAAATCCTGCAGCCCCACACACTGACACATCCTGTCCAGTTCTTACTCACATCTCATTCTTACGAAATAAAATGAGGGCTCTCCGGCCTGCAGTGTGAAGAAACGAGAGAGCAGTACCCATTATCAGACTGATGTTAGCTTCACCTGAGCTGACAACTTTTAGTGGAAGTGGGATGGAGGGAATGAGGAAGGAATATCTGAAAGGATAAAGAGATTAGATAAAAACTGAGCCCATGTTGTAGCTGTCCTGTTTGCGTGTGCTCCCGTCTCCTGTCTGCATGGATGAGGGAATATGACGCTGACTTAGTGTCAGACTCCTTGCTGACACATAGTGTAGCTGGAGATTAGAGAGATGTGAGAGAAGAAGGGAGAGGATGAAAGAGGACAGATGGATAGATGCAGATACAGTGGTGCTTACCCAGTGGTATTCTGTGTTATCGGTTGTCATTGCTGTAAAATTTAAGTGAATGAGATTTTACTCTCTCCCCCGAGTCATTCTGATTTTCTTCTACCACCTTCACTTCTTCGCTCTCTCTCCTTTGTTCTTCCTGTGTGTTAACAGTCTCTTTGCCTTTCCTCTTTTTGTCCTATCTTTATGTCTGTCCATCTATCTGTCTCGTTCTTTCCCTCCCTGCGAGTCGCATATTAAACTTTAATTCCCTGCAGTGGATGGCCGGAGAGCCTGATAGTGACAGAGCCTGACAGAGGTGTGGTAAAGGAAATATAGACAGCATAGTGACAGCTTA
>JAVQJX010021929.1:0-14063 GCA_036025115.1 Ambassis agassizii | reverse complement strand
ACACAGTGCCACACTCTCTCTCCACACCAGTCTCTGTCGATATACACACACACACACACACACACACACACACACACACACACACACACATACACACAACAGTTGCAGTGTAACACAGTGAAACAGAACCCCTCATGTAACAGAAGACCTCCAGAAAAACTTTACAAATATTATAATATATCTGTATTTGAAATTATTTTTTACATGGAATAACAAATATCTAATGGGTAATACGTTGGAATAAATGTTAAATATTCATACTTATCTGCTTTTACTCACTAAATGGTCAGAGTGTGCTGTATCTGTGATCGAGGAGTTGGCCCAACTGTAGAGATTTATCTCTTTCTGCGATGACACAGCAACAAAAGGGCGCGATGAAAAACCTTAGTCTAACAACAAGTAGAATATTTTTGGTCACTTCTATTTAAAACTAGTTAAACAATTGTTTTAGAGCTATAATTAGATTTGCACTGTATGTTTATTTATTATTTAATGGGACTTCAATCAATGTTTCATCAGTTGTCTGTAAGTTATAATAAATAATATTGTTTATATATGTTGTTGAATACAAAATAAACTACACAACCCAGAAGCTTTGTAAAGTGACGGTCGAGATGGATTATGGGAAAGCAGGAAGTAAACAAACACACGTGAAGATCATGGCGCATTCAGAGCACTGTAAAGAGAAACCCGTAGAAAATGCGGCTATTTTAAGAGATTTCCAGGCGTCGTTTTTCGCTATGGGCCGCTTGGCTTCATTTCCATGGACCGTAAGTATGAAACACTAACACCGAAAGACATTTCGTTCAAAATGTGTGCTCACCAGCAGCATTTGTCAGTGAGACAAAAGCAGAAATCAGTCAGTGGTTGCTTGTGTGTAACTCAGCACGGACACAGATAATGTTGCCCTTTCGAGAGAGCGAGTTAATTAGGTCGTTATTACAAGATAACAGCATTTTCACATGCCTCTGGTGTTTTTGACTCTCAAAACTCTCTGACCTTCTTTTCGTTTACAGTTTGTCGAAAAAGAAATTCAAAACAACAGGTCAGCAGAGTTCATCTCAGATGTATTAAAACAGGTAAGTTGTTGTAGTCATTTGGTGTCACGTACAATAAAACTTGCCAATAATCGCTGAATGCATATTTAATAATTTACAGACGTGTCTTCATCCTCTGTGCCGTAAGTTTCCACCCTCAGTCAGATACAGGAGGCTCTTTCTGTCTGAGCTCATCAAACGGGTCAGTGGTCCATCTCTCACCACACCAAAGAGCTGTGATGGTTCACAGAAATAAAACCTATTTTTGTGTTGTTTTTGCGGTTCGTTCTCTCTGCAGCAAGAAGCTGCAGAATGTGATCCCCTGGACGAGCTCTATGATGCGCTGGCTGAGGTGGTTGGTGCTGAAGAGACATCAGAGTGCTACAAGAGCTATTTACTGGTACTATGAAGTAGAAAACTGTACGCATAACTGTGTTTTTATTATCTATTTAAAGTGCCTAGTTTCTAATTCTTACCAAAATGTTTGTCATATAAACCGTATGAAAAATAAACACTTGGCTATCCTGCTGATGTTAGTCTGTGTTTCCTGCAGCCCAGTGGTGATGCTGTGAGCCTGCTGGAAAACATTGCTCTGATCTCAGATGGGACTACTGGACTGGTGACCTGGGAAGCTGCTCTTTACCTGGCAGAGTGGGCTCTGGATCACCAGCAGACCTTCACTGGCAGGTACCTGCACATAATGCTGACAGTATGGTGGCTATGTAAATATTAAATTTGTACATATGTTGTGGGGTTGGATTTTGTCCACAGGCTGCTGTTTGACCTATTTCTGCTTTCCAGAATTCTAATTTCTGTATGTTAAGTAAGTCATGTGAAGGAGTCACAACATGCTACCATAACCAAAAACAGTATGATTTGTTACGCGTCTGTGCACTTTGAGTTGATTTGTGAGGAGTAACGGCTTTGATATTTGTTTTATTTATGCTTTTATTATTATTTAATCTACAGGACAGTTTTAGAGCTGGGCAGTGGTGTAGGGTTGACTGGCATCACCATTTGTCGCTCCTGCAGCCCCAACAGATTTATCTTCACTGACTGTCACTCCAGAGTCCTGGAGAAACTCAGAGGGAATGTAAAACTGAACGGTCTAAACCAGAACACTTCTCCTGCAGTCAGTGTGGAGGAGCTGGACTGGACTGAAGCGACAGAGGAGAAACTTAAAGAGATTGGTGTTGATACTGTCATAGCTGCAGGTCAGAGCTGAACGTCTCCCTGAGATAGAAATAATAAACATGTTACTAAAATTAGTCTGAATTGTGCACTAATGTTTCCTCTCTGTGGTGCAGATGTGGTGTATGACCCTGATGTCGCAGTAAGTCTGGTGCAGTTACTCTCTAAGATCCTGAGATGTTCATCAGCTGAAGTTCTCATCTGCTCTACTATAAGAAACCCAGAGACATACAAAGGCTTCAAGCAGCAGCTCGGTAAGACACCACAGAAGAGGTCATAGCTGGTGGTTTAAGAGTAAATCTGTTCTTTAGTGATCTCACCTGTTTGTTTTTATTTACAGGAAATGCAGGAATCAGCCATGAGCTGATCAGCGGACCTGTCAGCCACGTGTTTACTTACAACAGAGACTCTGCTATAGAATTGATTAAATTGTACAGATGATACAATAAAGATTTTATTAACAAATATACATCTGTATCAAAATGTCCTTAATACATTTAAATGAAGTATGAAAAAAGTTTGGGGATTTCCCCTTTAACCTCACACTTACCACTACAACCCTGTTGAATGTAACCTTCAGGTTTGCCTCCTAGATGTGAAGTCCACTACACATAGTGCATTTGAGGGAATGTTTTTTTTCAAGGATTTACTCATTAGAATGCACAATTGTGCATGGTTCATCTTGGAGCAGTAATAAGAGGTAGGACGTTGTGATCCCAATTGTCATCCCAACGCTGCCCTCTGCTGGTGTGGAGATTCCTCCTGAACATACCCAACCTGCCTTCTGAACTGGGAAATTCTGACAAAAGAGACTGGAAACACACATGAAGTCAGCAACAGTGTCGTTGAAGGCGTTTCTCATGCTTCTCTAAAGTTATCTGTATTTGACTTACAGAAACATAAACGGGTGTTTGTCTCACCTTAAGCTGCTCAGCAAGCTCTGCAGAGTCCTTGAAAATCAACCCGTTTTCCCCATGCTTCACCAGCTCATGTAAACTACGGATAATAAGGGGCAGCATGCAAGATTTCAGTAATAGCAGGGGAGCTTTACGGAGTTATACAAGTGTTAATTTTAAGTGTTTTCTGTGTGACAGATATGTAAGGTTGTGTTCTCACCAGTTGAAGTGGATGGCACAGACAGGTAGACAGCACCCAAACATGTCCACCACCTTCATGGGCAGATCCAAACCACTGGATGACTTGTGCAGACAAACACCCAAATCTGCTGAGCCTGAACAGACGCATCAAAATCCGAGGTCAAAAGAAAAATGGAAAAATGTTGGCTCTTTCCATGGCGAGGGAGATGTAATGTGTTTTTTTTCTGAATCAATCCTCAATGAGACTTATCTATTAATTACATAAATAAAAAATGTACCCAACAAAATAGGATAGTCCTCTGCCTCCAGCCAGGGAGTACAAATCTTCACATGTTCCAAATGTAGAGAGTCTATGAGCTTGCTGTAGTGTTCCTTCTGAGGACCTTTACCTGCACAGACAAACATATTTGTTGAAAGAATAGTTCAACAAATGAACTCTGATGAGTGTCAACGGATCACTACCTGTGATGACACAATTTAAAGATGGTAATTTGGCTCCTCCTCTAATGAAGCCTTCATACTCTGTTAAAAATACACTGATGTGAGGAAAGAACTCATCACATATCAGTCTTTTCTTCAGTTTGATGACAGATATTTGGTACCTTCAAGAGCCTTCAGCAGGATGGAGAAATCTTCATCCTCTGTGGAAGGAAATGAAAGTGTCAGACTGAAAATAAGCATAAACAGTGATGTGTGTTTAAGTAGCAAGTATCGTTGACTTTAAACACCACACCAATTTTCTCTTGGATATCCTTAAATAAATCTTGTAACTGTCATTGTAATCTAAGGGAAGTTGCTTTGTGCCAACACTTCAGACAAAACTGCAGACAGTCTCTGTATCTGACCTGTCCAGCTGGTGCTGCTGATCAGAAGTGCTGGTCGATCCTTCCTTAGTGTCACAGTGCCATCAGTGGGGTCACGAACTGAGAAGATGGTCGTCTCTGCCTGCACCACCTGTTCATCAGACCTGAAAACACACAGGTCAAAGAAACATGAGTGCTCTGGTGTCTAGTATGGGTTTAATTATTCTTAAGAAAAAAAACATCCACAACAACGTTTCTACACATAAACGGGACGTATAACAAAGTAACAAAGTGCCACTATCACAGATGGATGAGAAATGTTTTTCTGCCACCTCTGTAGTTTCTTTACTCACCCTATGTGCTGAAACTGAGGATAACTGTCAGCCAGTCTCATGAAGAGCTCATGCTGCAGCTCCAGCGGAGTTTCTCTGAATATGGAAGGCGGTCTGTCATACAGAGTCGTCGCCCTGCAAAGGTCAGACCATTAGCTGTTTTTCTAACTGAAAAATGCCATATTTTTGCGTCAATCGGACTTTGGTCACAAAAAAATCACAAGTGCAAATGAGGTCATACTTGATGCCCCAGTTTTTCTGCAAATCATCTTTCATTGCGTTGGTCACACACAAGTGGTGGGTAGCCAGAGGTCCGAAGAAGTGTTCATACCTAGAAGAAGAAAACACATTACGAATGCAGAACAAATACTATAAAAACAAGTTTATTTGTTCAAACCTGAACTAGTACAAACCACTTTGCCAGGCGGACCACCGGATGTGACGGACTGTGGCTCAGTGCCATGATGGTGTAACCATAGTTGTGCCAGTCGATGACAAATCTGGTGCCGCGGAGGACACATACGAGCCAGGCCACAGCAATACTGGGCAGACCAGGTGGATTCTGGAATACAACAGTCATTGTCAGGGTGGTGTCTAGTAAGTTGATATTCAGACTTCTTGCCCACTGTGTCTGAGACAGGACAAACCTGCATGAGTATATGAGACTGAAGCTCCAATGACAGTAGCACACGAAGAAGCTGCAGAGACTGAAGGATCACCTTTGTCACATAGGTGAGGACTTTTGGTCCATCTGGAAAAGCAACACAATATTTATTGTGAACTATGTTGTCTTTTCTGGTGTGTGTTTTAAAGTCATAAACAGGGTTCTGATTACCTTGAACACCTTTCACTTCAGAGATGGGGACAATGTTAATTTTCTCCTCACTCAGTACATCCTGATGAGGTTTGGAATCTAAATATCAAAGAGAAAGCACCTTTACAGCTTTAATTTGACACCAGGCAGAGCTGAACCTCCATCATGCATACTTTCCACACTGTACTGGTCTTACCCAAAAAGCCGACAAAAGTAACATGATATCCATGTTTGCTGAGGGACAAGGCGTGATACTGCATCCGAGGACTGCGTCCCATGTCTCCCAACACCAGCACACATACCCGCAGATCAGTTGCGTGGTCCCGCTGCCGCAAACTCCGCCAGCACAGCGACAGCAACACCGTAACAACAGTCATGGTCACAGCCGTCCACGTTACATCTGCGTCGGTCATGTAACACATTAAAAGAGCCACAATTATTGGTGAAACTGTAAAGAGAGCTGTACAGGTGTAGTGCGTCGCCATGTTTGTTTGAGATTTGTGATGACGCGGCCAAGAGTGGGGGGCGGGGCCTTAGATTTAAAGAGACCGCAGACTTTGGGAAAATGCGGAATGTCGTCAGTGTTTATACATAAATAAATACCAGTTCAATAACGAAAAATAAAATGATATTACCTGGAACTGAATGATCTGTTGTTCTTTTGCGATTTATGTTAGAATCACCATTTCAGGGTAAAAACTATTTTAGTATGTATGGTCACGTGTGACCATATTAATATCATTGCAGATAGGATTTTGCATATATAAAGCTAAAAATACTGAAACACATTTAGTAAGTTTATTTGGTTGTATTTTTTTAACCTTTCACTTATTTATAATTTTTTTTATATAGCCCATTAAAAAGAATGAAAATAGGCTCCATATGGAAGCATTAATGTGTTAATCAGAAGTTATGGAGGACGCAGCTAGGATATTTCCCATAAAGTCTGATTTATTGTATTTCGTAATGTTATTCCTTCTGACGTCACGACTGATTCCTCCCCTGTCCTCCCCCCGTAACAAGAGAGGCAGGCTGTCCCCTCTGTTTCTCCTTTCTCTGATGCCTGTCAGAGTAAACTATCCCGGAGCCTCCAGACTGGGATCATCTGAGTGAAGGAAGATGCGGGCGGTGAGGCTCCAGCTGGCTGTGGTGCTGGCTCTGTTTGCCGCAGTGTGCGGGTCGCAGGCGGAGGTAATCGATGACCTCCTGAGTAGTCTCTCCCGTGGAGTGTCCTTCCTAGAGCGGCAGCATGAGCACATCAACCTGGACGGGGTGGTCGGGTTCGTCATGCTGCAGGGTAGGTCAGCAGAAACTCCTTTCAGCTGCAGAAAACATCTGGAAAACATCTGCAGTTTGTTTTTGACGAAGGTGTTGGCGTTTTAGACTTGATGCAAGGCCAGGCAAAGTGAAGTAATGATGACCATGCTCATTTTAGAGGAAGGCTGCATGTTTTTACTGAGACGGTGATATTATGATAACGTGCATACAATCTAATTAAGCAGATAAGAGCTACTTTATGTCTACTACACATACTACAAAATGTGAGTATATGTTGTCTTACTTGAAATTACTTTTTCACTTGTATTTGTTGTAGTCTATACTATTAGATCTACTTTGAGATTGAGAGGATTTTATCTGCAAAATAGGGACTAAAAATAACTTGCTAGAAATGCAGGCAGAGAAGAGATAAAAGGCTGCAAAGTGTATATATGTAAATGATTACGGGTCTATAATCAGTAAATTGTTTGGACTATTAAACATCAAGTGATATGATTCAGTGTCTTGCTTTTTCCCCTAACTTCTGTGTGGTTTGTTTTGGGACTCAGCTGAACTGAAGGAGGCGGTTCGGACCTGGCCTCATACTGATCCAGTCAGCTGGGCTCAGAGAACCACAGCTGTGGCTCTGGTGAAACGTCTGGATCAAAGCCTCGACAAGGCCGTCACAGCCCTGAAACAGAACGACCCCAAATACTACAGAGGTGAGTGTGTGAGTATGATCCATAGAACACAGGATTTTATTTGATCAGGTTTGTGCTGGAGATTTTTGTTGGGTGTGCAGTTTGAGAGCCTTCGGGGAGCATCGCCAGTGTGTGCTTATAGGAAAAGGGTTCACTTACAGACGTTTTAATAAAAATCTCAGCTCAGGTTGACTCTTCTCTGACTTTTTGTTCCTTCCTTCCAGAGTTTGAGCCCCTGCTCTCCTGGGGTTTCTGGCTGATTCCTCAGGACTGGTGTGCCACAGATCCAAGCCTGGTCTATCCCTCCACTATGACCACTGAGTGCTATGATGAACAGCTCAGTGATAAATGTCTGACCCTGCTGCTTGGAACCTGGTATGACCCAGAAGAAGAAAAGCATAAGAGGATTTTTAGCTTTTAGTTACAGTGTGAGGATGCTCACCTGTCTGTGTCTGTCTGAAAAGGAAGATGAATGGGACACCCTGCATTGTGACCAAGCCCTGTCTGGACACCATGACTCGTTTTGGCTGTCCACACTACTCCCTGTCCCACCAGCTGCTCTACTTCATGATAGGAAAAATGGTGAGATGTGCAATAATACATCTATTGTAGCTGTGAGAAAATACATCAGTCAAGTATGACAGTCAGATGATTACGAGTTTGTATTTCCATCTCAGAGTGGTTGCACCAACCTCCTGAAAGGAGACACACGGGCATCCAGAGCCAACATGACTGAACAAAACTACCAGAAGATCTTCTGCTCCAACATGATGAAAACCAACCAGGACATTGTTAAAGATGGTTTAACTGAGCAGACAGTGGACATCTTCATTGAAAACAGTGAGTTCTTTGATACATAATTTTCATTTAAATCTGCAATGATCCCTTAAGTATTTTTACAGATTTCAACTCGTGTGTGTTTACCTATTCAGGTGACTATGAGGAATAATAACTATGTTTCTGACCTCTCTCTTAACAGTCCTGATATGTGGATTGGCTGGTTTCTCTGACTTCCACAAAGCTGACTGGCTGCAGCACATCCTCAGGCTGCAGGATGAAGAAGTGGGCTGCTTTGGCAGAGACAGTGAGTATCATATGAGTAAAAACAGTTACTAAAAACAGTTATTCTCCTTTAATTCAGATACAAACTTTTAGAAGGGAGAAATGCCTAGCAAACTAAAAGTCGCAGTTATCAATAACCATACAATAACATTTAATTATAAATAAAGTCTTTTCTGATACATTCATGTTTTATGTGCTTTGGATGCATGAATAGTTGTCTCCGTTGTGTATTGCCTTAGAGAGCATCATTTCCCAGATCATTGGAGATGAGCTGCTGGAACAGCTGCAACCACACAGAAGAGTGAAGAGGAGGGAGAAGATACTTCCAGGTCAGTTTGGATATTGTCTCATTATGTTACAGTATCACATCAGTACATCCTCAGCCTTCACTGCCAAAAATGTGTTTGTCAGTTTAGATGCTTACATTTGAGGATGTCTCTAAGTGATGCTTTGGACAGATGTAGGATTTACTTTAAGATGCTCTTTTCCTTTTGACTTACTTGCATGTATACTTTGTTATTGTGTACTGGAATCTCCCTTGTGCCATTCCTTGTCTGACAGATGGCTGTTCCAGTCACATGACAGCAGTGGCTGTTGGCGCTCTGGGAGGATACCTGAACTACTACCTGGCAGAACAGGACATAACAAAGAGACCTCTCTCCTGAACCACCCACACTTCTCAGCCCAAGGTGGAGGTTAACAGAGCAAAACATTGTAGACCATACGGTAGTTAATGTTCCTCAATGATGGACTCCTCACACAAAAAGTCGCATTAAGAATACAGCCATAAGAAGATGTATATTCTAAATAAAATGTCAGATGTTTTTGTTTGGCATTTACAAGAAAGTCAGAGATTTTTTTCCTACCTGCATTTTGAACTTTTGAGTGAGTATAACAATAAGGATGCTTCTGGCAGTATAAATAATGTAGCACTATTAACTAGTGACGTTCCAGTTGTAAGGGAAGCAGTTAGATACTCACAACAATTAACTTTTTGATTGAAGAAAAGGTAAATCTGATTGTCCTGTTCATCCTCACATGGACTCCAGATGGCGCTGTTGTCTCTAAATAAAGGTGTGTTTTTAGCCTGTATATATATATATATATATATAATCAGCTAATATAGTATTGTCTTAAAAAATAACAGAATTTATTTTGTATAAATTATGTTTTTGCTTTTCACAAACATTTAAACAGCTGAGTACAAAGACACAAAATGAGTTCGTATATTAAGGCAGCAGTCCAGCACTGAACAAAAGGGATCTGCATGAAATATGAATGTATGGAAAACTACTTTACAACTGTTATACAAATTTATCAGAATAAAGACCTGTAAGTCAAACCTAAGCCTACTTCTTTTTTACAACCTTTTTTCATACATGTGCAGTAGTGATAAGAAATGTAAAACACCTCTAGTAACACTGCCTGCAGTCAAGAACTGGACAGCTGTCCTTTCTCTAACAAGACTACACAGACACCTGTGGTGATTCACTTATTCCAGCCAACAACCTCGTAGAATAGGGCTTTAAGAAGTCGAGCCTCATAGGTTACAGTGTTTTTGCCGATATGGATTGGCATCTCCTCCAGCGGCTGCTCAATGATGGCAGGCACCTCTTTCCCATACACTGCAAGGAGACAAAGATAAGAACAAGAATTAAAAGGTGTTTTTCCAACATAAAGTTCCAGAAACTTGTGATTTCTGTTCCCTAAAACTGGGACGATCACTTAAATCAGTCTGCTAAATTGGCTGTTAGAAGGAAGCATGAATGTTTAGAGATAAGGCCGCCTCATCGGCTCTGACAAACTGTTTTTCCATTGTGTAAGACCCTGAAAACATTATGTAATAAATGAAAATCTTTCTGGAGTTTCATCTGTGGTGTAATAACAACATTATCTGCACCTTCTGTTGTATCTTGTTGTCTACCTCCAAGATTGCCTGTTTATTGTTGTCATCCCGAAGTAAATAGTTACTGTTGTTCAGCATCATTTCTGCAGGTTTGTGTGACTATTACTCACCCTCACAGTGCTCCAGGAATTGAATACACTCCTGTACCACGGTGTCTCTCAGCACGACCATGTGTTTGGACATCGCCTCCAGCAGGGAGAGGAAGCAACGCTTGGCGTAGAACCATGGGTCTGTTCCCAGCTACACACATACACACAAACATGCTTATCACTCACATTCATTTGTCATAATTCTAATATAACATCAATTATCTTGAAGATTTCAGAGTAGTTTGGTTTTCTAAATCTTGCAGGGTCATAGTTTAACTGCTCTGATTGATGGTCCGATTGTTAAACAGTTAATGATTTTGTAAGAAGTTGACGTTCACATTCCTCAACTCCCCTCTGCTTTCACTGTGAATATGACTCTGTGATGGGGATTGTTGTGAGGATGAGAGGGGAGACACTCAGGATGACGGCTTGTGTTCTCAGCTGGAGCTTAGTGGACTCAGCTGCAGCTGGAGACTGCTGTTGTGACTGAGACAGATCAAAAGGTCTCCAAAAGAGCAGCTAAGCTTTGGAGAAGTTCAAACACTGTTGGCTGAAAATAACTGGTGTTGTAATGTGTTATACATGACAGTTCTGTTTTTGAAATGTAAAACTGGGTGTAAAATTACCTTATTATCATTATACAATTTAAAGTTTAAAAAATTCTAAACAAGTCATGTCCCAGTGACATCTGACAGCAATATAATAGCAGACCTTCTTATTGTAAGGCTCCAGGCTCTTAATGACACGAGAGATGCCAAAGTCGTAGTTTCCCTTGGCACAGTATAGAGTCCTGAAAGAACAAAACAAACCTCCATCATCAGCTGTTAGTCTTCTAGTCTGTAATCTATGACTGCAAGGCAGGTGAAGGTAGCAGCTGCTGGGACTCACCCAATGACCAGATTGACAATGCATAGGTGAAAGACCTTTTTGTCAGGGTCATCATAAGAGATCTGCTCCTCCTCTTTCTCAATTTTTCTCATGAGTTCTTCAGCCTGTTAACCCAGGATGATGTGAGGAGAGAAAAGTGGAGAGACACAGTTTATTGTATACATAATACTTAATGACACTTAAGAAATGTTACAATGTGTGTGACCTTCAGAGACACACCGAATGAGTTGTTGCAGTTCTGCTAACATGCCTTTCATGCTAATCCCATTGTGCATGTTCTCTTGTGCATTACCTCTTCATTTTGGCTGGTCATGATGTAGGACACACACAGGTTGGCCAGGACCACAGCACTCACATTAAGGATCTACAAAGCAATGGACACATTTATCCATCAGCAGCTTGTTAAATATTTGTGGATGTTAACCCAGCCTGTTTAAAACCGTCAACGTGATCTTCCATCAGCAAAGTTTGTAATGGAGTATTTAAACGGAACTGAGAAAGATCTCAGATGACATATGTAAGACATCACTGCAAACAAAACAGAATAAAAAGAATCCCACACAACGTCATGCGCAGATGTGAAGACACTGCAGAGTATAAAACAGCTGTTTGGCCTCTATCTTTACCGAGGGTTTGCACTTGCAGGGACACTCCTGTATGTTACACTGCTCCACCTGGACAGAAGGGCAAACTTTAACAGTAAGTCCTGATATTAGATATTGTTGCTGATGGTCTAAGGCTTGCTCCACCCACCCCTATCTGTTTTGTTACAAACAAGCCTTCCAAGGAGACTCACATTATCGTAGTGCTTCTTGACGATAGGCTCGTAGAAACCAATGGCTTCTTTGTATTTGTTCTGCATGAACAGCACATGAGCCACATTCAGCTTCCATGTGTCATCTTCGTTGCAGACCTCCACTGACTTGCGGAAAATCTTCTCCACCACCTGGAAATTCTCTCGGTTCCAGTAGATCTTGGCCTGGGCCATAAGTACCACGATGTACCTGAGAAAAAAATCCAGCCAATCAGAAAAGGGAGCAATAATCAGACCAGGAAATATATAGCAGATTATTTTGTAGAATGAGAAGAAAAAAGGCTTGAGAATTAAGGAGACGTAGCTAAAAACATTAGCACAGTATATTTCCATACATTCACACAATATGTATGTGTATCCTCACTTTTCCTGCATTAAGTCATATTCCTGCAGAGATTTTTTCTGTGCTTCTTCATCTCTTGCCAGCCGGGCTTCCTGTACCTTGGAGAAGAAACAAAAACATAATTCAGACCGAATTATTCACATTTTTTCTTCCTATTATATATATTACAACAGCTAAACAGCATGTGAACTTCCAGACAGACAGAGAGATGGGAATGAGTAAAAAATAACCTGCTTTGTCAGCTTCCGCAGCTGCTCTATTAATTTGCCGTTCATTTCATCAAACTTCCTGAATGCCTGTAAAAAAGACAAAAACTAATTAAACAGTAATCTTAACTTGCTACTTAAAGCTGCACTGCAAAATGATGACGTAGTAAAAATGGTAACAAGGATATTCATGAAATTTTAGTGTATTAGTATGTGTTCTACAATAGATCACATAAGAACAACTAAGGTGGAAAGTCCAAAAATTCATACTGTACCTCCTCTGGTGCGGTCTGACAGGTCAACAGGGCATCAAGAAACTCATACATATACTGGAAAAACAAAAAATACAACATAAACTCTGTGACTATCAACTAAACACAAATTGTGCAGACAGTCATGTTTTCTCAATAAAACGCACAACTTACTTAACATACAATTTATGTGTGAATATAGTCAAACTCACCGGAGAGAGAAACTTGTAGGTAAGATGGGCGTTTTCAGCCAAGACATCAGCTGCCAGGTCAAAGTACTGAGAAAAATCCAGCAGAGACATTAATGCCAATTTAATGAAAGGCCCAGACTTCCCTGTGTGTTTTTGGCTCTTTTAAATAGGAATCCAAATCTCCCTGCATGCCCCCTTACTGGTGTAAATTATTGTGGAAAATGCTGACATAGTCCTGTGCGTTATAGTCAGGTGTCACTATAATAATAACAATAAAAATAATAAGTTGTTTATAATGGGAATTGAAAATGGAATACATTTATACTAAATTTATAAATATAAATGAGCATCACACAACCACATGGTAGAAGTGACATATAGCTGGTTGTACAATGTTTTTTTTTTTCCCCTAATTTTCCAGCTTACCTCGTGTTTGCAGTAGAGCAGCAGCAGGTTTCCAAAGGTGACTGGGGGGAAGGAGGGCTGCTGTAGGAGGAAGGCCAGCTTCTCAAAACCCTCCGAAGGCTTTGTGTCCATGTTCACCAGAGCCTGGTTATGAAGTGTCACTGGGTCCAACTCCTGCCGAAATACACACAGATCTAATTATTACACAAATACATTTTAATCTGAGTTGTAGTCTCCAAACATACAGAATACAAAAACATCCTTTCCTACGTGGGATTTCTTTCTTTACACTGGCAGAATGTGCTGTTTATTAAATTTCACTAGGGGGCAGTAGATGTGCACATCTCACACAATATTCTTCCAAAGTTTAAAATGACAGTCATGACTCATTTGCAATGACCAAGGACAGTATCCCATCTGTTCATTAATTTTAAATTAATGAATGTAAAAACTATCACCAATGTGTCTATTCAAGCCCTCACACCTATGTTGCCACTAGAGAAATCTCTATTATCTCCAGGCAGCTGGTGGAGAAAGTTCAGGCAGCCATAATTCAAATGACAACACAATAATCACACACAACTGAAAGAAGCAGTAAATTCACACACACACACACACACACACACACACACACACACACACACACACACACACACACACACACACACACACACAC
>JAVQJX010021925.1:0-20735 GCA_036025115.1 Ambassis agassizii | reverse complement strand
ATGTGCACAAGACCAGGAAGAATGTGCGTTATCTTGTTTGTGTTAATCTGATTTATAAGTTTTGGTGTGCCTGTTGATCTTCTGATTTCACACCTATTGTAGACACCACAATCCTAAATGTAATCTCTCCTATATCTAAATGTCAAGTCACATTGGTAAACAACTCAACAGAGATGTAATCGGAGGCCTTTTATTCAGCTTTGCGAAACCCACATTGGCATAATGTTTTATTCTGTTCACTTAAAAATATTAACATGATCTCCACATGCACCTCTTTTATCTTTCTACACTTACATATCCATTTTCTCTGATTTCCTGTGCTTCCGGTTTCCCTTCAGCTGCCTTTGGCTTCTCAATTCTCCTTTTCCACCTTCTTTTTGTGCCCCTATGTCTTTCTATCCACCCTCCATCCCACACCCCACCCCCCCCTAACCCCATCACCCTGACGATGTGATGTGAATGATGGCCCTTGTGTCATTAGCTGTGTGATATGATGTATGAGAGCGGGGGTCTGTCAAAGAGGGAGAGAGAGAGACAGAGAGGTGGGGTGGAGGCTTCATGGCCCTCAGATCCAGAAGGTTAATGGCATCAGTGGGAGGGTAGCCCAGTTGGAACAGCAGCACGCTGTGCAATTCATCAGACGGAGACGACTTTTTCTTTAGGCACGTGGTGTGTGTACGTGCGCGCGCCCTGACTAGGTGCGTTTTCTGTTTATCAAGGAGGTAAACCTGCCCACCTCCTCTACATTTTCTGTCAGGCACTTATCACCAACAAGGAGGTTGAAGTGATGCAGGGTTAGGGGTGGAGCTGGCTGTTGTGGGTGGATGTTGGTGGCGGTGGACAAAACAAATGGGGTGGGGGGTGAAGACAGGAAAAGAGTGAGGGGCTTCAGGGTAAATGGGTTAATCGACTTGTCCTCTCCTGTGAATCTCCTTTGTTTATCAATAAGCCTGGTGGAGTCGACGGAGCTCTCTGAATAATGCATGATTCCTGCCACCTCCCTTCCCCTCACCCCCTTCTTCTCCCATCCCTGGTGAATGAGTGTTTGTGATGACATCAGCACGAGGTAAACAGACGGCCCTTAGCTGTCCCTGTTATTGGTTTGAAGTGAGGGAGGCAGTATTAGTGAATGCAGGCAGGCATGTTACACCGCCCGTGTTGAAGATTTATTGCGCTGTGAAAAAGACGTGATCAACTCACTTTGTGTTATCAGCACCACTAAGCTGGATTGAAAAGATGGGGAATAGGCACAACCACACACACATATAAATAAATACGTGCATCCCTTACGCAGTAACACCAGTTGTGTTTTTATACACAAACACACTGTGATTCAAGTTCCTGCAGACGCACATCTTCCCCTACACTGCTGAATGGTTGCTATGAAAGGGATCTGTGTGGCTGCTGGGGGGTAATTTGTTTTGACAGTGTCTCTTATGATGGCAAGGAGTGCAGGGTGGAGGTAATCACCCTCGCTTGCTGTCAATAAGTGATTTTAATTAGCGCAGCTCATTAGGCTGCCTCAGCAACGTGCCCTGCTGACTTTGTGGTGTGGGTGTGGTGGGGGTTGCTTTGTTTTTCTCTACCTCTGTTCTCTGTTGTGGTCCCTGTTTATCTCTCTTGTACGCCTGCTTACATTCTGATTTCATTCTCTCTTTGATAAACTGAAAACAACACGAGCAGAAAAAAAATCGTAGGAATTAAAGGAATTAACAATCATTGGATTCTACACCTTATCATCACATTTGGGCGCTTTGGTTCTCTTCACGTAGCCATTTTGTGAATCAGTTGTACGTATCCATTTCCTCACTTGTTGAATGAATGAGGGGAAACGGAGAAAGTGCTTTATCAAGAAGAGTCATGTCCGTTTCCTGGAGGAAGAGGGTGAAACGAGGAGCGAGAAAGAGAGCTTGTGCAAATGAATAATTTATACAGGATTCCTGGAATTGTTTGCCAAGGTGATGATGGCCGATCTGTCTCAAAGCCAAAATAAACTGACTAGGGGAACACACACACACTTGTCTCTCAAGGGAGGTTGAAGAGGTTACCAGTGACTGGGAGACATGTTTTATTTTGATGGCCAAGCTGGTATGGCTGGTAGAACAGTGTTATACAATTAGCAGTTGCCTGTGTGTCTGCTTTGTGAGTGTGCATGAGTATAAATGAGAAGTATAAAAATATTGCCTACATGCTGATTTGAGCTCTAACGAAATCAGATGTAATCTGTCGGAAAACAACCCATTTCCATATGTTCCCCCGCAGAAAAGGATGTCACTTTCGTCTTGTGTGTACGAGCTGAAAATAGAATGACATGCACATGCAAAATATTCTTCATGCATTTGTAATGAACAAGATACCTCT
Organism: Ambassis agassizii; assembly: GCA_036025115.1. Lineage (NCBI taxonomy): Eukaryota > Metazoa > Chordata > Actinopteri > Ambassidae > Ambassis > Ambassis agassizii. The sequence goes on along the minus strand of JAVQJX010021925.1, from coordinate 18,374 downwards.
AAGTACCTCTTTCTTCCTCTGCTCTGGTTGAGAAGATAATTCCCAAACAGCCATCTCTGCCGCCTCTCCCCCCACCCCCAACCCCACCCCCATCATATGCCACTTGTTTTCCTCGCCAATTGAATCCTCGTCAGAGACTCTGCTCTCCACTCGGGGGCTAATGCCCGGAGCGACAAACAGCCAAATGGCTTTCAACGCACCATTGACAGCGGGATGCAATGGAGAGAGAGCCTCTCCAAGCTCTGGTGCTACTAGACAACCCTGAGTACCTGTAATTGTGGAGCTGCAGTGAAAAGCTTCTGCTGGCTCAAAGGCTTCTGTTTTCAGTGGCTTTAAGTGACAATAAACTCTTTCCAGTGCCTGTCCCTGCCACTAAAAGCTCTGTGGAAAATAGTGCGTCCAAAGTAAAGTGGGAGTCGTTATGAGTGCTGCGAGTCATTGGATGTGCTATCAGTGTTTTTCCCCTTCAGAATGGCTGTCAAAAGTTGTACAAATACACCATGTACCCATTTGCCCTCCTTAACATGTGTGAACTCTGTCTGAAAAGAGTGGAGTGACTAAATTTGAAAGGGAAGGATAAGATGTAGCTGATAACAGCAGCAGACTGTTTCTCAGGTTGATGATGTGTGAGTCATGCTTGTCCTCACATTCTCTTAAATTGTAGCTGAGTTATGACTTTGCAATAAATGGATCACAAAAAGAAAAGCAAAAATCGATGCAAAGGAAGTCTGTTCCATTGTTTTGTTTCCTGCTCCAAAGTCATATTTTAGCTTGGGGCTACATTTTAAAGGAAGCCATGGGTTTGGGAAAATTTAACCTAAAAATGTAGCTCAGCGTGATCTCAGCTCTTATAGCACCTGGTGCTCCAGTGTGCCTTTTCAGAACCAATCGTTGTCTTTTTTAGCACAGTTCAACAAAAAAAGGCAGAGTGCACCTGAATTCCTTGAATGTTTTTGGCTTCAAGTGATGGCTCTGAAGTGGTGATTTGCTGTGAACAAATGGATGTTTGGTGTGATTTTGGTGTGAGTGAGGGTTTGTAATGCAGTTGTTCCAATAGCTAAGTGTATCAGCATACTGCTGTTTCTACAGGCCCCATGTTGCTCCCCTTGCAGCCATTTTCAGAGTAGTGATGTGATACTGGAACACTCTTAGCCTACCATGTGTCATTGTATCCAGCCTCTGCTAATGATGATGGTTTATGAGTCTCCAAAGAGCTCCCTCACTTTCTCCCCTACTCTCTATGTCAGCCCCCCCTTGTGCAGCCCCCTCCCTGCCTCCCCAATCCCAGTTATCCCTCATTAATTTCCCGTGCCGATCAGATCGACAGGCCGAAAATTCAATTTAATGACCTGCCTCTGTGCTGCGCCTAATATGATTTTACAGGCTGTTCTGGTCAGAGCCCCAGCCCAATTTACATAACGATCAGCCGTGCCAGATAGCGTTGCCCCAGCAACAGAAGAGGGGGAAGATGTGAGAGGGAGGAAGAGGAAGGAGGGAGCACTGAGGAGAGTAAGGGAGATTAGCATGAAGGGGTGTGAAGAAGCATTTGGAAGAGGAGGGTGGGGAGAAAGCACAGTGTGTCTGAGGTCAGACAGGGGTTGTGAGATAATTCCTGACAGGCCAGCAAAGGTCTTTGGCCTCCTCTTCTTTCCTTCTTTTCCAGTCTCCCCCTCCTTCAAAATGAAAAGAGCGTCACTGAGGTTGTGCGGAAAGCTACCGGCACCTCTCATCCCCCTTTCCCCTTTCTTTCTCCTCCCATCTCCTCCCTCCCCTTTTCACAGTCAAACAAGGTTAAAGGAGAAAATGAGTGGAATGCAGCAGCGTATAAAACGGCGGGAAGGACCTCTTCAACCCACACACACCTGCTGGGCCTCCACCCCTAATCTCTCAGAATCAATTAGTTCACCTCCCCCGGTCCAGTCAAACCACATTACCTTAGTGTCAAATCAGAGGGCTTTACTTCACCATTCATCACCCCCACACATACCCCTTCTTTATCCTGCTTTCTCCTCATCTTCCTCGTGTCTTCCACTCGCTTTCTCAGAGGAAAGTGCAGATTTTTAAAAAAGGAAATAGGTTTGGGTGAAATGTCTTGGGACCTTCAAGTGCGGTCGGCAGGCACCGCAGCATATCCATTTGTCTAAATGTAGCACTGTAAAGTGCTCTATGTACGTCCAGCCCTGCTGTATCATCTTACTCTGCCAGCTAATATTCTGTGGTCGATACCAAAGATGCCTCTGATAGATAGGGCCAGAGAGTTAACCTGTCTGCTTTGGCTTGCCCTGCCCCCTCTGTATGGGCCATAATTATGAAGTATGGACCTCATTAGGTTCTCTCCAGCCAGATGGTATTAGCATATTTCAGCCTCCTAATGAAATAAGGCCTGAGCCTAATGGAGGCTGGAGAAAGGGGGAAGTAAATTTGTTCTAAGGCGGTCCCAGTTTAGTTAAGAAATGCATGGTTTGCCCTGATGGATGCAGCAGACATTATTGTTGTTTTATAGGTAATTTAACTGCTCAGTTCTTGTGTTGCCCATGGCACGCAATATACTGAACAACTAACTGCCTTTCTAATGTTTTCTTCTTTTCTCCTCCTACAGACTGAGATTGCCAAACGCCTCAATGCAATTCTGGCTCAGATAATGCCATTCTTGTCACAAGAGGTGAGTGTTAACCCAGCATGCAGCAATTTGTCATCAGAAATTAGATAAAATAAATCACTTATAACTCATAAAAAAAGGAGTTGTGTTTTCACTTGTTGTTCAACAAATAACCAAACAAAATAGATGAGCCTGTTACTCACCACTGATGAATCACTACAGATTTATAATTATTACAGTAATTTCTGTGGAGCTGATGTGCACATTGTATCAATGCAGGATGTATTATTTTGTTTTTGTGCAGCATCAACAGCAGGTGGCTCAGGCTGTTGAGCGGGCCAAACAGGTGACAATGACCGAGCTGAATGCTATCATCGGGGTACGTGGACTTCCCAATCTGCCTCTGACTGTGTGTATACCCCCTCTTCTTCCTTCATTTGACCCAAGGCCTGGGACAAATCTGCACGTATAGAGGAGGACTGCACTCATATATACATTCAGGCTATTCAAGCATGCTACATTATGATGGCGGGTTTATTTCACCTTTCTGCACTTCAGCTGAAGTATTATGTGTCAAGGATAACCTGGGAAAGGGCAATAGATTGAAGAGGAAAATAGGGGTGAAAAGGGGATAGCTTAGCGTATTAATCTGTATTAATGTGCTATGTCCTCTTCACGTGTGCAGACTTGTCCTGGTCTCCAGCGGTTTATTATGTTTTTGAGTGTTTGCAATGTGCTGTCAATATGGTGACGACTGCTGTAATTTCTGTGATTGTGTTGGTTAACCATGACCTGTCGGCGCTCAGGGCTGCAGTCCCTGCTCAGATTTTCCTCCTCTCAGGCTGAGTCAAAGAACATCTGATATATAGCAACACAGTCCAGACTGAGATCAGATCATGGTGTTTCTCACATTTCACTTTGGCTGCACTTTAATTAGATAAAAGGTTCCAGCCAACAGGCTTACCCCTACCTCTGACCCAATAGCAGGAGGAATTAGAGTGGTCAGGTCAGGACAAGCATTGAGATTGCAACAGAGATTACAGCAGCATGAACTTAGCAGGTACTGAACATTCACAAGGTGTAGTGGATAAAAGATTTAGGCTGCGCTCAAGCAACATGACAGAGTGGGGAACACAAGAAAATTTCCTGGTTGTGTGTGTGTGTGAGTCATGTCATTTAGCAACCCTTTTTTAATTGTTTCATATTTATCATTATTAATTAAAAGTCCTTGCCAATAATGTATCCTCCAGATTAAATGCAGTTGTGTTTTGTTTATCTGTAACTGACATCAGTTGTGTATTTTAAAATCATGTCAGAATAACACTGTGCGTGCAGCATTATGCCTCCTTTAAGCGTTGCCCCACATTCATTTATTTTCATCATAGTTCAAAGTTTCCAGACTTTAATGGAGGCAAGGAGTGCACTTCAGTCAAAGTCGTAATTGGCCTTTTAATTGTTTCCACATCCTTAAACACCCACTCAGGACAAATTGACTTGTTCATAATTTGGTCTCCCATCTGCTTTTATTTAAAAAAGTATAAGTCTTTTAATAACCAGCTTGGCCCCTGATGGATACCCGAGCTTTTTGATTAGCCCATGTAGCAGAGGTTAGTCAGTGGTTAGCTTGTCCCAGTGGTTGGGTGGATCAAGTCCACTGTGAGACGGATATCGAAATTCGATTAAGGTAAATGAGGCAGGAGCTCAACCCCCTGTTTTAAAGGTAATTACTCGCCATTTACTTTTTTTTCCAACCAGCTCAGCTCAGTGAGACCATCAACAACAGGAGTGACCCAGCCTTCATTAAGGCTGGGCAGGGTCAGACAGAACACACACACACACACAGAGGAAACAGACTTTAATTGTTGAGGTGAAGACATGACAGGTGATCAATCTCCATGTCCCCACAGTGTGAGTGAGCTGGTGCTGCAGTGGTGTCTGTGAGATAAACAGGCAGTCAGATCAGGACACACAAAAACACACAGACGATGAGTAAAAGAAATGTCAAATACCATAATTATGAACTATTCAAATAACTTCTTTAATACTATGGGCCAGAAAAGTGATATGATAAGTATATGTGAGCAAATGTAAAACAAAAAACAAAAAAACAACAACACTGTGATGCTGTTTCTAAATGTTGTAAATGTTAACATTTCCTTCCAGAAGTGTGATAGAGGAGCTAGAAACCGGTCTCCTCTTTCACTATCTGCTGTTTTGCATAAGTTTTGGCCACAGGCGACATATGATTGAGTCTGATTTGACAAGTGTCAGAGGTGCCGCTTCATTTGTACACTCCCAGCCTCATTTCCATGATTTCAACATCACGCAACAAGATTGTAGTAGGATAATGGTTAACAAGTCAGTCACAGATGGTGTGCTGCTTATCACGTACTATGTAAATGCTAATCTGTGGAACATAAACTTTTACTCCGCCTGGTTTTGTTCTTGGTGTCACTCTGGTTCACATGATGACAGTGATCTCCTTTTTCTTTGCATAATGTGTTCTGCTATTACAGAAGAATTGGATTAACACATTCACACATATTTAAATCATCTGACACTAGAATGTCTGAACTTTGACGTTTGTCTTCATTTAATTGGACTTTTGGAGAAAACATGTAATATGAATCGGCCTGTAGATGTTCATGTTGATCTGGACTCCCATACGTGTCCCTGTTTTTGTAAATTCTGGCTTAATCTTGCTTCTTCTTCTCTCCTGTGACTCAGCAGCAGCAGCCACCTCATAGTGTCTACCCTGCATTCATGGTCAGTGTTCAGGGAGCTGTGCTTTGAATTGCTTGCTTTCTATGTAATGTGTCTTAACAGGGAGATGATGCTGTTTTAAGTCAAAGAGAATTCTCTGCATATTTTTGCCATTGTGTTCTTTGTCTGCGTGGCTCAGGTGACTTGACAGATTTTTATTGCATTGTTCTGACAACTAACCTAAAATTTGTTCCCTGTGTCTTAGTCCCATTCCTGTGCTGTTTTGTTGTGTTCTTAATAGGTTGTAGTCTAATCTTTGTTTCGATGACTGAAGAAAATGTGATGTGTTCCAGGAACTGCTGTACAGCACAGAATAAGTGGATAATGTGGCGATCATTGCCAGACTTATTAAGCCAGCCTGCCAGCTGGTTTGTGCTGGTGCTGTTGATGCTTGTTCCACCTGACAGTACGGTTCTGCAGGGAGTCAGCTTTGCCTAGTTAACTTTAATTGCCTGTTTCCTGTGGAAGTTGCCTGAGCTGCTGCGGCATTTACACATAATGAAAAAAGATAAGTGTGAAAGGAAGCCAGCTCTTTATCCATGAATATTGAATTGGAAGCAATTTATTTTCTGAAATTTTCCCCCTCTTTTCTCTCTCTCTCCGCCCCTCACGACTCTGTTCCCTCGCCTCTCCTCTCCTCAGCCATAGCTCGCTAATGAGGCTTCTTGATAATGATCCCTGCACGCTTTTCCTCATTAGGCACACTCAATAGGGACGTCCCTGCCTCAGTCCCTCGCTCACTCTCTTTCATTCTCTTGTTATTTTCTGATTCTGCCTCTCCCTCCTTTTCTTGCTCTGGCTGCCCCGTTCTCTCTCTCTCTCTCTCTCTTTTTTTTTTTTTTTGCTCGCGTCTCTTCTTTCACAACAAATGGGCTGCTCGGCACACTAGCACAATATCGATTAACAATGCTGCCCCTTAGTCACTTATATCCATTGTACGATTTCAGGTCCAGCTCAAAATAATGAGCTGGCTGAATAATGGCCAGTTGCTAAATAAACCTTTAAATGTGGTATGTATGGATGGATGAGGTTATTGAAGTTCTATCTAGCAAACAGAATAGCAATCATGTTTTTTTTGGAGAGGCAGTTGATGGATGTGCTAAGTGTTATTTAACCTTGTTTTAAAGCACTTGCTTCCCTCTTGCCTGAGTGGCTATTTAACTCCTGTCTATCTACTCTCTGGCAGCCCCCCCCCCTTCCCCCCCCTCTCTCTCGCAGACATTCATGGCCTCTTGGGAGGTGTGTGTGTGTGTGTTCTGCACTGTCTGTGCTTAAGAGCATTTTGCTGGAGGAGGGCATGCTTGCTTGGTTTTCCAGTGTGTTGAAAGGTTTTGGGGTTTTCAAGTGTAGACCTATTGATTTTTTTTTTTTTTTTTTAACTGTCCCAACTATGATTGAATCACAGCGGTTTGGGAGTGAGCAAAAGCGCTCTGCGTTATGTCTGGCAACCAGAGGTGACGTTTTGTTTTGTTGAACATAGCTGTCAGCTAAAGGTCATCACTTTTGTTACTAAGAAGGAAAGAGCTCGATTTGACAAGACACACAGACCTGTACAATAAAACCAGAAGCCTTTCTGAAACACTTTATCAATCACAGTGGCGTAATGATTTAAATGTGAGTTCAGCATTCATTGGGTGTTTGCAGCTTCTCTCTAGCCTACTATGCACTATACTGTCTACAACAAGAAAAGATTCTTTTCTTGGTTTGTAATTAATCTGATGAACAGAAATGACTGAAAAAGCATCTAGTTTTATTTCCGGACAGTGATGCTCCAGGTTTAGAAATTAAAGAAACAGAATTGTGTACCTTGTTTGACTTTTGTACATCTACAGCTCTGAAGAGTCTGTTCTGGATCAGCATCTTGGCCTGTCAGACTGCTATTATTCATAAACCATTTGGCCTTGATCTAAATGTTGTCAAAGCCAGCTTTAATGCACATGCAGACTATGGCCATTCATTGAATCACTTCCCAACAAACACACTTATCCTCTGTCTTGTCTCCTGTCTCCCTGCGTTTTGTTTACAGCAGCAGCAGCTTCAGGCTCAGCACCTCTCTCACGCCGCCCATGGCCCCCCAGTCCAGCTGCCCCCTCACCCTTCAGGCCTGCAGCCACCCGGCATCCCCCCTGTGACAGGCGCTGGCTCCGGCCTGCTGGCTCTCGGCGCTCTTGGCAGCCAGGCCCACCTGCCTGTAAAGGACGAGAAGAATCACCATGACCTGGAGCACCGAGGTGAGGAGCACAGCCTGCCACACACAAACACACTGCCTCCATCATTTTGGTGCTGATGGGTAATTGTACCTGCCAAGGAAAGATTTTACCTGCCAAATATATTCATCATAGAAACATGTCAACATATGTTTTTAAATATAAGTGTTTATGTACTGAACTAGTGTGTGAGGAAATATTTATACAGGCTTTAGTATAATTTTCTTGGCCTCAACCGTAGTGTATTTTGACAGGAAAAGAGTTTATAATAACACTAGAAAACAGGAAAGACAGTTTGTAGAAGTTTGAGTGCTACTGCTTGTGTACAGGATAAACATGTTTTCATGTCTGGCGAGTCATTCAGTGTACCACTTTACAATAACTCAGGCTTTGTACCTCATCACTTGATGGTATATAAAATTCTTCATAAACTAACAATGAATATTGCACTGTGCTCAATAGTTATTCATAAAGCCTGAGTAGATAATTAAGGGTTGATGAAAGGTGACTTAATAAATGCGAGATAGTAACTGGTAGTAATTCAAACTGTGTTATGCTCATGATTGCACCGATACTAATTTGTCCTTTGCTTTTCTCTCTCCTGGCCCCTCATCCTTTCACTCGCCTCTGGCCATTCCTCTGAAAGAACGCGAGTCGAGCACGGTACGTTGACTCTCCAGCTCTCCGTCTCCTTTGTGTGACTTGACTTTGCCGGTCTCTGGCTCACTGTGTTTGGTGATTAGGTGTACTTTACATAGACTTAAGCCCACTGTTCAATAGAAATTCATGCTCTCTGTGTAAGAACACACACATTTTTGTACTCAGGGGGTATAAGCTGACTGAAATCAAATAATGACGTCTGGCCAAATAAGCCAGTGCCATCTAATCCAGGTGGAAAATGAGTCCAATCACTGGACGAGGATTAGAAGTCTGCTACCTCCTTTAATTTCAGCACAATTAAAAGCGACTTTGGCTCTCCTTCTCTTCTTCCCTAACCACTTTAAAGGATTTACTGTTGCATGTGTCCAGTGCCTGACTCCTTTTCATCCCCTTCTTATCTACCATTCTTTTTTTCTCTTCCACATACTTTAATTTTCTGCTGTCGTCTTCTTATCTCAGTCATTTACTCCTCTCCACCACCTTTTCCTCTGCCCACTGTCTCTTGCTGTCCCTATCTTTCTCCTCCTTCTCATGTTAAAGTCCTTGTTTATTGGACTGGCTTAAAGCTCGCCGTTAGCTGGAGCGTAACGCTCTGTTGGATCTGCTTGGCCAGATTGAGTTCCCATTGACTGGCCATCCTGAAAGGGTCCACTCATGTCTGAAGGGAACTCAAACTCTTCCCCCTTCTCATGTGGTGACGGACGACTGCCAATACCACCTTACCTGATCTCCCCGCCACCCTCTTCCCCCTGTCTTCGTCAGTGCGCACACACACACAGTCTTCCTGTCTGTTGTCTCAGGTCATCTGATACTACAGTTAGAGGCAAGTGCACCGTTATTGAGACTAAGCAATTCTTCAAAGGTCTTAGGCTCAGATACACAGACAAACTGTAATGTGGCATATAAGGTTTTTGTCTGTCAGACAGCATCCTCACACCACACACTAGACTAAAACTCTTAGTGGCTTCCTTTTTAACAACAGTAGTTCCATATTTTGACATGATGTTGGCCAGGAAGGGCACTTTGTTTGCAATAAACTGGTCAATGTCAGTCCTGGCTCAGTTGCCTTAGTTTATGCTTTCATAAGGTTTTCAAGTCTCTACCTTTCTTTAATGCTACTCTTTCTCTTCCCATCATTTCCAGCCAAAGTGTCAGACATCTTCTTCCTCTTTCACAGCGTCTTTCTGCTTCTGATGAAGGCAGGATTTGTTGAGCTCCCTGATAGTGTGGGCTGGCTTCAGGCTTTGCTTGCCTTAATGCCACAGCCCCCCCCCCCCTTTCTCCCTCCCTGCCTTTCGCCCTGTTTGGCAGTGCCACCCGACCACACCAGCTCCCAGACTACAAAAACCCTGTTTGCAGCTTCTGAGAGAGTGCCAGCCTGTCCGGGCATTCCCACTAGCGGGGAGAACTCATTGCCACACTGCTATGCTCTCATTGCTTGCCAAGTTCCTTTCCTGTTTTGCTCTCTTTTCTTTCTTCCTCTTTTCCCCTCATTTTCTCACTCTGCCTCTTTCATGGCTCTTTTCTCTGCTGGCAACACCCTCTTTGTCTCTTCACATGGCTCTCTTGTCCAGGCTCCCTCAATGGCCTCTTTCTTTGCTTCCTCTTTTTTTTTTTTAACCTGGTTGATTTTCATGAACTTTGCTGACAGTCTCTTTCTGCTGTTTTGTCAGAATGACCTGCCATGCGCACACACACAGTCATCAACATGGGCTCAACCATTACATAGCGAGAGATTGGACACTTTTGTTGTTAATTTGGATGTAATTGTGTGTCACAAAAAGATGGTACGCTTAGGAATGCAGCTTGTGTTTGGATTTGCCTCGTCTGTTTTCTCCGTGCTCCATGACAGGAGCAAAGCTTAGCTATCCCACAATCCTTTTCTGCCCCTTTTCTCATACATCAGTCCAGAATTGTGAATTTATATCCACAGTCATTATGGACATATTCTCCATTAGTCATGGGAACATGTCTGGATTTAAACATGTAAACATGTCTGGACGTCCAATCCAAAAAAAGACCTGCAGGAGGTAGATACAGTTTTATAGTGTATATTATGCTGGAGTAAGATGAGCCCATGAAACATAGATGTACACAGTAATGTTTCAAGTTCCTGGGAGTTGAAGCTTATTGCTGTGTGGATTGACGTGGTTTGTCTGTTGTTGGCAGAATAACTCGGTGTCACCGTCAGACAGCCTGCGGGCAGCGAGTGAAAAGCACCGCAGCTCTTCAGACTACGGCCTCGACTCCAAGAAACGCAAAGTGGACGACAAAGACAGCATGAGCAGATATGTGAGTGTGTTTTAGTTGTTTCTTTATTTGTAGTGTTGGAATGAATACAGCTCTCTTTCTCAGGCCATTGACTTTTTTTCAGGAAACCAAAGTTTAGCTGGAAAACATAATGACAAATATGTCGTTATTTTATTATGCAACCGCTACAGATTTGACTGACTGTAATTTGCCTGTCACTCCTTCATTTGCAGGACAGTGATGGAGACAAAAGTGACGACTTGGTGGTGGATGTTTCCAATGAGGTAAGACTGCTGTTGAACCGAGTTGCTCAGCCACATTCTTCAGTGTGACGGCTGCACAGAAAATAAACACAGGTCTCTTTTGTCTGCAAAGAGCCTCAACACCTTTCGCACTGTTGCCAAAAAGTCTGTCATAATATTGGTTGTGTGCTGTGAGTGTGTGCTTACTTGCTGTATTTCTTTTGCCATTCATGCAGAAAGTAAGACAAAGAATACAAAGAGAAAAGGGTGTGACAGGTGAATGTAAAGTGCGTGCATGTGTGTGAGAGAGTACAAGCATGCATGAGTATATTTATCTGTGTTTGCACATGAGGCCCCAGTTTGTTTGACCTACATGTACATGCCAGTGGCTTTCCTCCGGTCTGTTTGCTCAGTCTTGCTCTCTGTCTGTCTCATTTAACTCTGTAGGACCCAGCCACCCCTCGAGTCAGCCCTGCTCACTCTCCTCCTGAAAACGGCCTGGATAAATCACGAGTCCTGAAGAAGGATGCTGCCCCCAACAGCCCCGCCTCCGTTGCCTCCTCGGGCAGTACACCATCCTCCAAAGCTAAGGACCACGCCCATGTAAGTGTAAGGGACACTGCAAGACCAGAGAGAAGATGAAATAAGGTTACAGTGGAGAGGGTGAAGGGTGAACTGACAGACTAAAGGGCATTTGTCAAGTGAAGTGGGTGTCTGTGTGAAAGACTAATACGCAGGCTTAGCAGTTGGCTGCAATGCAGGACTTGAGGGGGCAGAGGGTAGATGCACTCTCAGGAAATCAAACCCTATGGCTCAGTCCTCTCAATCTCCTTTATGGCTTACCCAATAAATGGTCATTTCTCCCTCAGCCTGGGGCTGTAAATAACCCAGAGACACAGTGGCGGGGGAACTGCTGTCTCTGCCTTTTCTTACCTCGACTCATCTTTCCTCGATTTTTTTTCTCCAGTCTGTTAGTTTTACGTAAACCATTTCACTTAGGATTAGGATAGATTTATAATCCACATCACTCTCCTCCACCTCTAATGACACCCAGCTTCTCTCACCCCTCATTAGTGTGTGTCATCAGGCTAAACCCCCCACTTCTCTAACTTGGTCGTCAAAGGAAGAGGGAGATATAATAATTATGGGAAATGTTGGGTCCACCATCTTGCATGTCTAGCCAATCCTAACAAGCTTGACTTCTAAGCAAAGGTTTATACCCCTACCCTTAACACACACCATGGCTGTAATGAAGTGTCACTGTTAGATTGGATTACCTCAAGCCGTCCACTCAGATTGTCACTCTGGATTTCCTTACCAGCGGGGGTAGATTTGAGTCACCCAGGGATTTTGAACTCTGCTATGGACGCTAGGCCATCTTGTGTGTGTGTGAGAGAGTGAGACTGAGTGAACTTTCAATAAGAGGACTTCATGGTTAAAAGTATCTCTGCTTTAGAACGATAAGTCATCCACACCGAGCCTGAAGTCCAACACACCAACGCCGAGGAATGAGGCTCCAACACCAGGGACCAGCACCACTCCAGGTCTACGGCCTCTCACAATGGGAAAACCACCAGGCATGGAAGCATTAAGTAAATGCCAGCAGTTTTTTTTGATAGTCAATGAATTGTTGGTAATTCCTGAGAACAATATCTTGTCATCAAATCATTAAAAAGGCCTTTTCTCTCCTACAGCTGCCCCGGCCCTGCGTACCCCTCTGTCAATTGCGGGTTCATACGCCACCCCATTTGCCATGATGGGCCACCATGAAATGAATGGATCCCTGACGAGCCCCGGCGTGTATCCGGGTCTCATTTCACCACAGATGAGTGCTGCAGCTGCTGCCGCCTATGGACGCTCACCAATTGTAAATATTCCAGATTCTACTTTTATTTATTTTTTTGTTAAAATGTGGCTTCATTACACACATGTGAATTAACAATGTCCTTTTTCATGTATATTCATTTGGTATTTCACATTCTTCAGTTTGAACAAGCCCTCCTATACGAATTATCCACTGCTGCTGTAGGTTATGAAGTGTTTGCAAAATCACTTTGAGAAACTTAAGTATTCATCCTGTGTTTTTGTAACTCATTCTGAATACTTCTGCTTGGCTGGCTGCAGCTTGTTGTGTGTACATAATGAGAAAGTACAGCTCCTTTACTTTGATGTTAGCTAGTTAGCATTCTAAAGGCTTTAAAAAAAAAAAAGACTCGCCCCACAAAATGCATCTCCATGTTTGAAAATCTCCCAGGCTTTCATTAGCATTTACAAGTGGGATGTTGTAGCCTTGTGTAAAGCTGCTCTGTATGCAGCAAAGCTCAAATTGTGACTTTCAAGGGATTTGCCTGGAAATGATGGTATGAGAGTTCCTCCGGGCATTGGCACCCAAAGCAAGGCATAGAATATTTATATATTATATTATCTTAGTCTAATTTATCTTTGTAGGTTAACAGTTGTTTGTTAACTGTTCCCTGTGTTTTGTTTTTCCTCTTGCAGGCAGGGTTTGACCCTCATCCTCACATGAGAGCTCCAGGCCTTCCAGCCAGCCTCACTTCCATTTCTGGAGGAAAACCGTGCGTATTTCTTTTTCTTTTTTTTTTTTTTGCACTTGTAAATTAACATTTTCAGCTGAAACTCACTATTGTCTCTACCTTTTATAGGGCTTATTCTTTTCATGTAAGTGCGGATGGTCAGATGCAGCCTGTGCCCTTCCCTCCAGATGCACTGATTGGCCCGGGCATCCCGCGTCACGCTCGCCAGATCAACACACTGAGCCACGGGGAAGTGGTGTGTGCTGTCACCATCAGCAACCCAACACGTCACGTCTACACTGGCGGCAAGGGGTGTGTCAAGATCTGGGACATCAGCCAGCCAGGCAGCAAGAGCCCAGTGTCCCAACTTGACTGCCTGGTAACTAGCTGTTGTTGTTTGCTACATGTACATATAGAGAGATTTACAGCAGTTATTTCAGTTGTTTTAAGGCTTCCTGTTCTTGAGCACCAAATGTAGCCTGGCTTTGCATCCTATCGTAGCTTTCCTCCAGATCCCAACAGACAAAGATGTGAATAATTCAGCAAAGTGTCTCACTGCTGTGCTGAAATAATCCTCAGTGACGAAAAAAAAAGCCTGCCTAGTAATGATGTTCTGATTGGCCAACCCTGTCTGCCATTACCCAGCTCATTACCTCCTCCCAACTGCCTCCCGTTTCTCATTTTGATACTGTGGCTTCATGCCGTTCAACTCATATGGCCTCCACAACCCTTAAGGTGCGTCCAGAGTGCAGTTGCGTCTTATGAAGCCATCAGAGTGCTGTTTTAATTCGACCAAGAGCTTCCACAGTACTATTGATCTGTCTTCCTGCCTCTCTTGGAACCTGGCCAGCAGCTCTTCCCTCTGCCTCTCTTGTTAAAGCTGACATCCACATCTTCACTGTAACATAAGAGCAGAGTAAAAATTTCACCATTTTCAGGGTTTTAGTAAGGAGGGTTTACTGAAATACATTGTTGAGCATTTTGTAGCTTAATGGGACTGTAATTTCATCTGATTATCATGTAAAAGAAAAATCCACATAAATCACCTCCAGTCATGCAGATAGTGATGATACTCTGTCTTTGTTTCTGCTACAGAACAGAGACAATTACATCCGCTCCTGCAAGCTGTTGCCTGATGGCCGCACCCTCATCGTGGGAGGTGAGGCCAGTACGCTGACCATCTGGGACCTGGCCTCACAGACTCCCCGCATAAAGGCCGAGCTCACTTCCTCTGCTCCAGCCTGCTACGCACTGGCCATCAGCCCTGATGCCAAGGTCTGCTTCTCCTGCTGCTCCGATGGAAACATCGCAGTGTGGGATCTCCATAACCAGACACTCGTCAGGTCAGTGTCATGGCAAAATTCTGAAAGCCTCTCTTCCGCTCTTCTCTCTTCCTGACTTGATGTTCTGTGTCTTACAGGCAGTTCCAGGGCCACACAGATGGAGCCAGCTGCATTGATATCTCCCACGATGGAACCAAACTATGGACCGGAGGCCTTGACAACACTGTTCGCTCCTGGGATCTGAGGGAGGGCCGGCAACTCCAGCAACATGACTTTACCTCACAGGTAAGGAGAAGCTCTAAAAAAAAAAAAGACATTTTCTTCTTATCATCCTTTATGTTCATTCCAGCTCTAGCAGCTACACGTTGGTTCATAAATCCCCCTGTTGCAGATCTTCTCTCTGGGCTACTGTCCCACTGGAGAATGGCTGGCTGTGGGTATGGAGAGCAGCAATGTAGAGGTGCTTCACCACACCAAGCCTGACAAGTACCAGCTGCACCTGCATGAAAGCTGTGTCCTCTCACTGAAGTTCGCCTACTGTGGTAAGTAACAGGCAAACAATGAGATTTTTTTGTGGATGCAGTTGGTGATGTTATTCATGGGGAGGAGTTTGGTAACACCACAAGCTCTCTGTCACTGTCGCATTGACCGAGGGAGATGAGGTTTTGTTTTCTATTGGCATTGATGATAATGTAAAAAGAGATTTTAGAGAAGCCATAATTGAACAGTAAGATATAAAAATAAAATGTGAAATTTTTAGAGCCGGTTGGTGGCTAGTCTGTAATTTCTGTAGGTTTTTGCAGTTCTGCTGGGAGACTTTGGACTCCTGACCTAACATCCCAGCCACTGGCCTGTTGTTAAATGTGGTGAACATGGTTTTTTCCAGTCCTTTTACTCTTGTCTCTGACAGGCAATCAGGCTGGAACCCACATCTTTGTACATTATGTGATGAGGGTCATATTTTTGCAGTCTAGTTGTAGTGTCAGTGTTTGGCTGGTTGTATAGCTACACTGGGCTAAAATACCTAAAGTTCTATATTTGTGAATGAGTGGAGACTTGACTAAGCAGTTTCTTTGTGAACTCCTTAAGAGTACTGCTATAATGTAAGAATCACAGCAAATATTTAACTTGTTGAAATGTCAGATTTCTGTCTTTGTTTCTGTCTGAATGGACTAAATTTCACATGGTGAACGCATGAACAACAAAAGCTGCTATTTTACAAACATGTTGATTTGGTGAAATTTGTCAATGTTTCTTTGCGCCTGTTGGGCCGACCGGCTGGTTTAAGGCTGAGACAAATGAGGTATTGCAGCACTTTCTTTGCCAGAAATGTCAGTGTTCATTTCTCCTCAGAAGATCCCCCACAGCACAGTCTGATATCTGCACCACCACAGAACTGCTTCAGAGCTCTTGCTGTCACTAATTAAATCATTAGCCAACTAGTCAGTCGGGTAATTAATCAGAGGGTGATTTAAATAATTATCTGAGAGGAAGTGGTGTGAGTCCCCTTCATTATGTGCATTTTATGATTGTTGATGTAATTGTATTTTCCCCATCAGCTTTTAATGGCCGTCGATAAGGTTATTACACACTCACATGTGTTCTGTAATTGTGAGTTGTAAGTCTGCAACACAGCGGGCAGCAGGTGTGTGTCTGTGTGTGTTTAAGTACACATACCTTCAGGTAGTATTCTCAAGATGTCTGTTCTGTGTCTGCAGGTAAATGGTTTGTGAGCACAGGGAAGGACAACTTGCTGAATGCATGGAGGACTCCTTATGGTGCCAGCATATTCCAGGTAACTGAAAAGTTAATGGAGGAAAAAA
This sequence comes from Ambassis agassizii, assembly GCA_036025115.1. Taxonomy (NCBI): domain Eukaryota; kingdom Metazoa; phylum Chordata; class Actinopteri; family Ambassidae; genus Ambassis; species Ambassis agassizii. The sequence goes on along the minus strand of JAVQJX010021925.1, from coordinate 2,013 downwards.
CATCATCACTGTAGTGTGCCTTAGAACAATCTAAAGGTTCAACTTCATTCATGTTTTTAGATGTCAGCCTCACTTAAACTAAAAAGCATCAGCGTCTCAAATGTAAAGCAGCTTATTTTCCTACTTTGAATCTGCACTGCAGTTTTTTTATAACAATATATGAGCCCTTTAAATCTCACCAAGTTACACTGAATTAAGCTTCATTTCGCAGAGCTATGAATTCATTATACTTAATAATTCAAAAATCATACATATATAAAACTAACACTAAAGAAATTCAAACTAGAACTCCCTTACAATGAGATCATGATTAACTGAAGGCTTTCCATGTTCACTCCTGCAGTCTAAGGAGTCGTCCTCCGTCCTGAGCTGCGACATCTCGGCAGATGACAAATACATCGTGACAGGATCTGGTGACAAGAAGGCCACCGTGTACGAAGTCATCTACTGAGCGAGAAGAGGTTTCCGCTCTGCTTCAGCACTTCTACTGAGAAGACTTTTACTTTTCCTCCCTCACCAACCATCTCTGGACTACAGCGGGTCGAGACAAAACTACAGATTTCTCAAACTTTACTCACGGATATCCAAGGCATCGTTGGACAATGGATACTTATACTGGAAAGAAGTTAAACTTTTTTTGTCATTTTATTGTGGAGGTTTTTTTTTTTGCACAGTTTTTTTGTGACTTCTATTTTTTTCCCTTTGAGAATATTTGGGAGTGACCTAGTGAAGCAGCGCTTCATTTTTGAGAGACTCGTTGCCCAGATGACTTGTGCAGAATGTACATATGGATTAAATAAGACATTTTATATATATTATAAAAATATATATATTTTCATGTCCTGGGTGTACTTGTGATGATTTTTTTTGGCCCACTCTCTCCTATGAACATATTTGGGTGGGAAATCGGAACATTAGATTAGATTAGAACTTTTTAACAATTTTACTCTTTGATTTTTCTTAAAGCACATTCTGCAGGCTGATCTTTTCAGAAACTTGTAAGCTGGGACATTTTGTGTAGATTTAAAAAGAAAAAAAAAATGGCCTTTTGTCTCAGTGCTCTTACCTGACGGTGAAAAGATGGAGCCCTGGCTGCTTTGGACCCCCTGTGGCCTCGAGCAGGACACTATGATTCAGGAAAAGAGATGGATGTAAATGTAATTCTTATATATGATAAAAAAGTGTACTAAGTGTACTGGTCTGTCTGTGCGATCCTTCTCCCTGTTTGTTTTACCTTATTAGAGTCTGGGAGAGCGTTTAAGCTTAGCCTAACCCTAACCTTTGGACCTCAGTTGGCAGCAGAAGCTCAGCAAATAGGCACAAACTGAGTCACATCGTGCTTTTTGCTAACTTGACGTAACATGGATGTTGAATTGCTCCATTGATTTCTTGGCTACAGACTAAACTCAAACAGTCCAATCTGTGCTATTGGAATCCCTCTGCCCCTTGTATCTTATCAATATTCCTGGAATACGTGTGTTTGGCCATGACAGGCAGGAACACAGACGTGTTTGACCTGCCTGTGTCTTCACAGAAATGTTCAGTGCCTGGAAATGCTTGTGATGAAGGTGAGAATGGCACTTAATGGTTAATACAACAGAAATACTCAAGATGACAGTGAAGAATTCTGGTTTTCTACACTGTGCTCCTGTCAGCATTTCCAAACATCAATTAAAGGGGCAAAATGCAGCAGTCCCCTCTGAATCACACCAAAGTATGTAGCAAATGCTGTCAGCACTGAAAAGAAATGTACAGTTGATAATAAATCAATAAAACTGTTTTTCTAGAATGTGCCCATTTTCTTGTCATTTAACTGACAATTGTTTTATCAGCTGTGGATGAAATTTGCTTCTGGGTCATTCCATGCTAACTCGCCTAGAGCCTCCCACTTGATGTCATGGATTTTCTTGATAAAATTCATTAAATAAAACAAGAAACTTTCACCTAAATAAAGCAGCCATGCAAAATCTTACTCCAAATACTTTCTGAGTTATGAATTTTTAAAAATACGCC
>JAVQJX010021716.1:0-11775 GCA_036025115.1 Ambassis agassizii | reverse complement strand
TTAAGGTGCCGTACATTATACTTTATACCTTCAAAGCTTTTCAGCTGTTGGAATCACAGTTTTGCCTAATTTGTTTAACTAAACCATTCACTGGGTTTAGGGTCCGAATTTAAGGTGCTCAACTCACAAGTGTTGTCAATATCAACAGGCTGTTTAGCATGTGTCTTTTGAAGTCAGTCATACCTCAGTGTGTTTGGTTAGTTTACCCTGCAGGAATGTTACTGTCTCAGGGACTAAAACTGTCAAGAAATGTGCGTTAGAAGTGCCTCCATTAAAAAAAAACTTTTCTCAACAGCACTTAGTTTTCTGCATGTAATAAAATTGATGTGTATGTGTGTGTGAACCAAGGTTCCTGAACAGTCTGCGGGTCCGTTTAAAGCAGCTCCACCCGTCAGTCAACTGCAGCCTGAGAGACGACCACATGGTTCACGTCCACTTCAAGGAAGAGATAGGCATCGCTGAGCTCATCCCCCTTGTCACCACGTACATCATCCTGTTTGCCTACATCTATTTCTCCACACGTGAGTCACTTTTTTTCATCTGTTTGTTTGTTTGTTTGTTTTAATTCTTCCTTGTTAATATTTGAAAAGTGCCAAAGATTGAGGTCTGTTGTGTGAGCACATGTGTTTGTGTGTATCCCAAGGGTGTTCCTGTCTGGAGTGGGGATAATCCTCATATGAGAACATTGCACACAGCTATAAGAATGTACCCAGCAAACCCGCAGCATGCCAGGACAAACATTAGCTCAAGCCACAAACCTTCTCACTCAAGCTGATTAGTCTTGACTCCTGTTTGGCATCTTGAAAGACATTTTTTTAAATAGCTGCAATTACAGCTCTTGGCTGGTATAGAATGCACTTTTGTTTTGCACTTTATACACAATTTACATTGTAGCTCACTCATAACTAATATTTTAATCCAAACTGTTACCTTAAAGAGTTGATTTGAGATGTGTATAGAGGGTACCTGGTCTTAACACGCCTTCTTTTCCTTCCATCTAGGTAAGATTGACATGGTAAAGTCTAAGTGGGGCCTGGCTCTGGCCGCTGTCGTCACAGTCCTCAGCTCACTGCTCATGTCCGTAGGGTTGTGCACGCTGTTTGGACTCACACCCACACTCAATGGAGGGTAAGAACTCCCACCATCTCTGCATGTTTATTCACCATCTCAAAAAATATATCTCATTTTGGGTATTTTTTATTCTGCATTTTTGTCAGAAAACTGTTTTTCAGCATTTTTTTGTCGGACTGGCATGACATTTTTTTGCAGTCGTTTGTGTTCTTGAGAGAATAAATCCTGATCTGCAAATTTATAGAGGAGTGTTTTTGAATTTCCCCATGGCTTGCAACTTTTCTACGGTGATGAATAAAGTATCCACTTACCTACAAACCTATCAGCATACCAACCAACAATTGTTGCTGAAAATTTCTTTTTGTTGAAATTGCCTTTTTTATTCTCCATTATTGACTTTCAAACATGTTCTGTTAATATTTACTGCCCTGGCACACTGTTACCATTTCATCATTTCATCTCTTATCAGCTCCACCAACTCACTTGCTTGCACTCACATGCCAGGCCATTGACTTCCCACTTCCTTTATATTGATTTTGCACAGATTGATGTTAATGTTTGTGGGAGTGTGTTAGTGTGGAATGAAAAAGGAAGGACGGCATGCGCGAGTGGGTCGGGCCACCTTAATGGGCGGAGTTGCTGTTTAGTGCTCGTCCAATAGATTCAAGATTATTAGAATGCAGACCTCATGGCGTGACGATGGTACCGTTGTCCAACCACTGACTAAGATCCACGTCCAGGTCTGCTGTGGGCCGTGCTCGCCTTGTCTCAGGGCTTGCATAACACTCATCAGGGTCAACATAGCCACGGCAAGAAGCTGTGCATTCTGTTTTATCATAAGCGACTCCGCACACAGGGCCACCTAGGCAGCCGTAGTGATAGGCTGTGTGTTTATTGTGTACAGAGTTACTGAGCGTGTCTGATGCAACAGCAGAGACGTTGCCTCCTCTGTGACCCAGTTATACACTTACCTCCAGAGCTCAAGCTTATCTATACTCTCAATGTAATCTCTTTCCACACTTAGTCAGGGGAGGAAATTCCCCGCAGGCATCTGCCAAATATTAACGAATACTTTGGAACATAATTGATTTTGCTTTCTATAAGGAAAATAAGGCTCATGAGAGTGTAGTTTCTAATGTTGACATTAATATGTGATTTTCAAAGCTATCAAAAGGACATGTATGAGTATGTCTTTGGATGCTCTCAACATTTACAAGCACTGACGTCCTTCTATTTGATTTTCCACTTTGGTCCTAAGGTTGTTGTTGCTTTATTCTCTTTGCAGTGAAATCTTCCCGTACCTGGTGGTGGTGATCGGCTTAGAAAACGTCTTGGTTCTCACCAAATCTGTGGTTTCGACTCCAGTTGATCTCGAGGTGAAACTACGCATCGCCCAGGGTAAGGTTTAGGATTATAATGAATTCACAAATACACATTTATTTTTGTCCTGAGAGTGATTCTTTGTCTTTCCAGGCCTGAGTAATGAAAGCTGGTCTATCATGAAGAACATGGCTACTGAACTGTGCATCATTCTCATTGGATACTTCACCCTGGTGCCAGCTATACAGGTAACTATAACTGAATTGTTGCCTCACCAGATCCTTATGACATATTGTCACAAGATTGATTGTACAATATATTGAGAATATAAAATGACATAATGGTTGTGCATGCTAACATGTGGTTAGCCTTTGCTGTTGTCTAACATTTTCTATTTCTCCTGTATTTTGTAGGAGTTCTGCCTCTTTGCTGTCGTTGGGCTGGTGTCTGACTTCTTCCTGCAGATGTTCTTCTTCACCACGGTACTATCTATAGATATCCGCCGCATGGAGGTGAGACTCACACATACAGATGCCCAAACAGTCTGCAGCACAAACATAACCACTAATTTCACAGTTTGGACAGACTAGAACTGGATTTTTAAAAAAAATACTTGTAGTATGGTCACAGTAGATCATGTGACCAAAAGTAAATAGACACCACATGCAACTTTAGTATCCAGCTGGTCTGAATCAGAAACGTGGGATATCTTTAATAAATATTGCTACAGTCTTCTAAGCCAATATAGGTCATAGAGGAGGTCAGGTGATGGCCACCAGCCCACATACGTTCACCACATTGTTTCCAGATTACTTGTTTCACACGTGTCCCCTTTTGTTCTGTTGGCGGTCACTAATCTATCAAAACCTTTCCACAGAGTTTAGCTCAGTGCACTGCTAAATAAGTACAAATAGTACCATAAGTCTATAGATTTGAAAACAGGAACACGCACCTTTAATCCTCACAGCATTATGATCAGTATAACAGAACAGTAATAATAGGAGAAATTTATATTGTTCAGAGAAAGTAAACGAATAAAGTAAATAAAAAAAAAAAATGCACTCCCAGTTGGCAGACCTGAACCGCAGACTACCAGCCGAAGCAGGTCTGCCTCCACCTAAACCGGGCCCCCTGCGTACCCGTGAGGTCCCCCCTCCGCCACGTCCCTCCCCCCACACAATCACCCTGCAGACACAGGCCTTCAGAACCCTGAGGCTCCCCAAGAGGCTGCGTGTGGTGTATTTCCTGGCACGCACACGCCTAGCTCAGCGCATCATCATGGTAAGGATGGGTTTTAAAGCCAACTGTGCCCCCATTGTTAATATATTATCTCAGTAATAACATTATTGTTTTCATGTCTAGGTTGGCACTGTGATCTGGATCGGCATCCTAGTCTACACTGACCCTGCTGGAATCCGCGCCTATCTGGCCGCACAGGTATCCGAGCAAAGCCCCCTGGGAGACCCTGGAGGAGGCCTGCCTCCTCATCTGGGGGTGGCACCAGTTTTCCGTGGTGGGGATCCTACAAGCACTTTGAGCATCCACCCTGCCCCGGATCCAACACCCATACCTGATAACCAATCGCAGGGTCACCATGGCTCAGGCAGGGCGGGGCCTCACCCGCAAGCCCCACCCGCCATACCTCAGATCACATGGGGGTCAGAGGATGAGGAGGGATGGAGGAGACTATCCTTCAGGCACTGGCCGTCGCTTTTCAGCTACTACAATATCACTTTAGCAAAGAGGTGATTTGTCTCTTCAGATCGGACACCTAAAGGTTCCATCAGTCTGTCTGAAATCCTCCTTTATTGTTTCTCCGCTTCCAGATACATAAGCATCTTACCTGTCATTCCCGTCACCGTTCACCTGAGCCCCCAGGAGGCCATCGAGACTCGTCACCCCCAGGACACAAGACATCCACCACCACCTATTCCCAAGGTTTCTGCAGATTTACAGACGGACCTCACCCTTTACAAGTTAGTACTGATAGAAGCTTTATGAAAATAACCCCAGGTGTTCATGAGGGAGTATCAGACAAGCCGCTTCTTCAGCTTGACCTGAAGTTCATTGTGTCACCGGTTTGTCTATACATATACATACAGACAAAGAAAAAGAGGGTTGTTTGTCATGTCTTCCTTCAGCAAGTATTTACTCTGACTGGAAAAGCCTGGTTGACTAGTTCCTACATAGTTTTCTCTCTGAACTTAGTCATTCGGGTGTGGGACACTTAGCCAATCGTCCTCCTTGTCTGAGACATCCCCATTTTACTTGGTTTGCCTCAGACTGAGAGGTTAAAAACTAATGATTCTGTCTTTTCTTCTCTTCTTACTTATCTTGTGAAGTCTGCTTAGAGTATTTTGTTATGTATGCTATGTAGCACGTGTTGCCATGACAACTTCAGTGCACGTTAATAGGATAAGAAACACTTGAGGATTCTCCTGAAGTCTGTTTCACAGGCTGTCAGGAGTTTAATATCAGGCAGGAAGACACTTTTATCTTAGAGAGACATTCCATGCCACATAAGACCCTTTCCTGCTTTATCAGCTCACACTGCTTTCACCTATCTCCATTATCATCAGTGGAATCTAGAATAACGACACGGTGCTGTGTTGTGTAATTCAGCGTGCTGAGTCCCCGAATGATTAATGTCAGGTTGGGCTTCTTCTTTGGATGGCAGATACGGAGGCTATCAGCTCTCGCTGGGTCAGGGACATGACCTTCACAGTTGAGAAGTGGCAGCTGAGTTTATGGCCTGTGTGTAAGAAAGCTGCTGAGATAAAGGTGTTCTAACACAGCGAGAGACACTAAAGCAGGTGTAACTCTCTGAATCACAGCAGGGTTTGACAATTTCTTTTTTAAACTAAACAATCGTCATCTGGCCGGAGCCTGTCAAAAGAAAAAGGAACAAGTCTTTGAATTTACGATTTGTCCTTCAACACATCAAGTGTGACAAGTCTGAGCAGTACCAAATCCATGCTGTAATCCAACATAGTTGTGTTGTCTCTCCCATGATTATGCTGTTTCCATAAGAGTGCAGATAAACATACGTTCACAGACTGAAAAATGTGACGCCCCAAATCATCTTTTTGCATTTTTTAAATCCACTCTTTAGAGATTAGCCTGATGCTTTTCCGTTATCTAATCAGGTCTGTTTAATTTGTTATCTGTACATAAACAATGTGTTCTATTGGATATGGGAAAAGCAAGGACCTGTTGTCATTATTAAGCATTGCAGCAAATGTGCTTCATTGTATGAAGTTATAAAAATGTAAATCAGTGCTCCACATTGTCGGATCACAGGCTTCTGCTGCTGCTGGAATCTCTGTTCAGCAGCTCTAATCGCAGAGCTGAGATAAAGTAGAGAGCATATACTTGTAGGAGCTGTCTTAGAGATTTCCATCTCTGCGTACGTGCTGCAGCTCCATGCAAAGCTCCTCAAGGCACAAAAAAAAAGACCCAAAACATGTGTCTCCATCTTGATCCTCAGGCTTCTAAAATCAGTGCATGTAGCTGTGGAGGTCACACTCCTCTGACAGATTTCATCAACACATTAACTCCACATTCCACAGTAGACAGAAGAGCATGTTCTTTTCCAAACGAGCAGGCTAGATTTTAAAGTCTGAAGAGCAAATGAGTGGTGTTTGTGTTGATTGTAATGATACTGTAATGATGTAATGTCACTGTTGTCTGTTCCAGGGTGGCTGCTCTGGGCCTGGCTGCAGGCGTCCTGTTGGTTCTACTGCTTTTCTGTCTGTACCGGGTCCTGTGCCCGCGGAACTACGGGCAGAACGGTGTCGCTCACGGGCGCCGGCGCCGTGGCGACCTGCCCTGCGACGATTACGGTTATTCACCGCCTGTCAGTGAGATCTCACCACTGCTGCTGAGGGGCCATAGCATGGTAATTATTATGTATTTCTCAAGATAAAGACACCAGTGGATCAACAAACCTGAAACACACACAGTTCCATTTTATTGAAGCTGGCTGATGCTCTTTATGCCCTGCAGGACATTGAGTGTTTGGCCAGTGATGGGATGCTCCTAGCTAGCTGTTGCCTGGCTGGACAGATCAGAGTTTGGGATGCCCAGACTGGAGACTGCCTGACTGTCATCCCAAACCAGGGGTCAGATTAAGTTTTATTTGTTTCAGCACCAACTTTGAAATCTCTAATGTCAACACATTCAAAATGAGTAACGTAATATATATTCATTTTTAACCTCTGTTATAGCCAAACATATTGGATATTTGGGACAATGTGCAGGTCATTAATTATAGTGCAAATATATGACCCATGCGCGATGGGTTGAATTAGGATTAAATTAGGATTGTTGAGCTGCAGCTGGTCTTTAGACTAGGTTTTTATATATCTTTCTGTCCCTTTCACTAATTGAGTTCTTCTACCTCTTTCAGGCGGAGACGGAACAGCAGCACTGGCTGCTGGGAGCAGCGTGATGGCTGGGACAGCATGACCGGAGCTGCAGAGCCAGACTGTTTAGGCCCTGAGGGCCGAGATCCCTCCGTTAGCATCAACAACCTGTCCGAGGATGACGGCTACCCTCTGAGACGCCGCACCGGGCCTGTCCGGCCCACTCTTTTCAACGACCAGCCTGATCTCACCCCACTCATTGACACCAACTTCACCTCCCAGCCCCCCTCCCACCTCTCCACCCCACCCAAAGAAGGCTTTGACTTCGGAGGTCTGGTGGAACGTGCCTACAAGGAGCATGAACCGACCTCCCCCTCTCCCTACACCTCCCCTTCCTCAGCTTCTTCCTCACCACCCTCAGGCGCTCACCTCCAGAGGACTCCAAGCTTAGGGGATGTAGCCACCCCATTAGGCCAGGAGAGAACCTCCGTGGCTGGGACGCAAGCTGCAGGGGACTTTGAAAGCTCCGTGTGGGCCATGGAGCTGAGAGGACATGTGATAGCTGCTGGGAGGAGCAGCGGCAAACTGGAGGTGTGTTCAATACTATCAGAATACCCTGCAATCAAAGATTACATAGGACAGCCTGGGTCTGAAAACTTTTTTTTTTTGACTGACATGAGGATTACACTAAATGAAATTGTGCATACAGTGTGAAATGAACTCTCACGTACTTGCACTATACTGGTGTTTGGTTGCAGCTGTGGGATGCAGTGGAGGGGTCGCTACGCTGCAGTAATGAAGACAGCACCTCAGGGATCACAGCTCTGGCCTTTCTGAACAACAGGTTGAACGCACACCTTCCGGTATCTGCTTTCACACCTCTGCTGTGTCTCATGTACTCACAGAGTGTTTCTTTTGCCTCCTTAGAATCGTGGCAGCTCGTCTGAACGGGTCCTTGGATTTCTTCACGGTTGAGATTAACAAACCTCTGGGCCTGCTGCAGTACAGAGGTACATCTGTTCATCTTCGTTTAATTTGAACAACTCCAGCTGTTTTTTTTCCTGATCGGTCCAATTTAGTGAACATCTTTGTTTGGCTGTGCTCCCACAGGTGCCCCCGGGCGAGGCAGCATGCCTCCATCCCCCTGTTACAGCAGTGAGGATGTGATCAGCTGCCAGCTCACGCGCTCCGTACAGTGCGCCCACCAGAAGCCCATCACTGTGCTGCGAGCGGCCGCCGGAAGGGTCGTCACCGGGAGCCAGGACCACACCGTCCGGGTAACAGACTGATCTGTCCTGACAAGGACTAACATCAGATCCACACGCATAGTTAGAGGAAAACAATCTAAACATGTCATTTGTGTATTTTGGGCAGATTTATCGTCTGGAGGACTCGTGCTGCCTTTTTACCCTGCAGGGTCACTCTGGAGGGATCACTGCCATCTACATAGATCAGGTCTGTCCCTCTGTACATTACATATTTTTTTTACGTGTTTTTTTATTGATAGCCATCATTTTTATGTACCTTTCTCACCTGTTTGTGGCTCCTCACAGACGATGGTTTTGGCGAGTGGCGGGCAGGACGGAGCCATCTGCCTCTGGGACGTCCTGACAGGGAGCCGCGTCAGCCATGTTTATGGTCACCGTGGCGACGTGACCTCGCTTGTTTGCACCACATCTTGCGTCATCAGCTCAGGCCTGGATGACCTCATCTGTATCTGGGACCGAAGCACAGGGATCAAGCTCTATTCAATACAGCAGGTAGTCTCTGCTTCCCTCTCACCTTTTTATTGAGACCTGTAAAATCCAGGAGTAGTACAAAAGATGAAGGTGAATGTCTGTCATGATGTCAAGTCTGGCATGTCACCAGACCAGGGGAAATTATGCCAGGGGAATTGAACCACCGGTGGACCACCACTCCACCACCCCTTCAAATGAAAGTTTGTTTCCTCCTTTGTAATCTTCTGCATAAATATTCTTCCTCCCTCTGCTCTCCAGGAGGTGGGCTGCGGGGCCAGTCTGGGAGTGATCTCAGAGTCCCTGCTGGTAACGGGGGGCCAAGGTTGCGTTTCCTTCTGGGACCTGAACTTCGGCGACCTACTGCAGACTGTCTACCTGGGCCAAAGCAGCGACGGTCAGGGTGTCCGGCAGCTGCTGGTGCTGGACAACGCCGCCATCGTGTGCGACTTCGGCAGCGAGCTCAGCCTGGTCTACGTACCGTCAGTGCTGGAGAAACTGGACTGAGTAGGGTCAGCAGCTGGTGTCAATGGGAACACTGGATGAGACTGTGTATGCAAGGTTTTTTTAAAGAAATATATATATATAGCAGTGAAATGTTTGTGGATGAATGCTGTATTCTTATCAGAAAGAAAACATGGATGGAGAGAATCCACCGGTTTGTGCTTCTTTGCGTGTTCCGTGGCTCTGCCCTCTATGCTGCTGACATGGGTGGGGCTTCTGTGTGACGCCCCACCCACCAAGAGAGGAACTGTCACCTCTATTTTTTTTTTTTTTTTTTGTATAATATATTCCTGCTGTGCCGTTCGCTCTACAGTGAGGTGCAGCCACAGCGACAGGACTGCGGCCTGTTGGGATGAACTGAGCTGTGTGTGTGTGCTGACTGGATGAATAATCTTTTTATGGCAAACCCTGCTGAAACGTGTGTGAACGGGAGAAAAGGATGATTACTGTATAAAGTAAGCCTCCAGAGGGGGTTGTTGTTATATGTATAAATCTATTATTTATTACCAATACATTTTTGAATAACAGTTTATGAATGCCTAATCCCAGCTCTTAAACAAGAATATAATAATAATGATGATGTAAATGTAAGAAAGGTGTATTGGTTGGGTTTTGTGTGTAACATTGAGCTGGAAGTGTTTGTTGTGGAGTTTGAGCTTCCTCCTCTGCCCCTAGCTTCAGCCTCTGACTCTGGGGTTACTCATGCTGTATGAGGGGCTGCTCTGCCCACCTTCATCAGGCTACCTCCATTTTTCTAAATTGCTTGAATTATGGAAGACTGGCGTCGCTCCTCTGCACAGGCTGTGATTGGTCGGCGTTATGTTTACATTGGCTACCTTTTTTTTTTTTAATTTTGTTTGATTCGGGTGTTTTTGTTTTGTTTTTTATAAATTGTGCCCTTTGGAGATTTTTTTTTGTAAAAAAAAATGTTTACTGTTGTAGCTCATCTCAATCTCATACTGATTTTCATTTTGGCCACAAACATTAATGTCAAACTGTCCACCTTGTGACAAGTTAGGACAAATCTAACCATGTTCTTAATATGTTGTCTCATCTGCGGTTTTGCAATTCTCACATTGTGGGGTTGAAAATTTCAGTGTTCACAAAAAAAGAACATTTCCAATATTGTTTTCAAAAGCTCTTCATCTTGCACTGAAGCCTCACATTATATACACAACTCAAAACAAAAAGTTGGTTATTTTAAAGGTCAGAGGTCGACACAAGTCAGCTGCAATCAGCCACATGGGAAAGCTAGTTTTGTTTTGAGCACGTGTGTATATAACATTGTGTGAGATGATTTAATAACGATAGAGTCATATGATACTAATATTCTTTAACTAGTTTGAACTGCACCTTTGTAGCTTTCCTCAATTGCCTGTAATATTAGCATGCTAGCTAACAAGTTCTACAGAATCTAGGTGATACCATCTAAATCGGATAACTTGAGTTAGCTAGCTTGCTAATTACAAAACAATATTAACAACGTTACAGCCAGCTGCCTAAGGTAGCTATTTTATGATATTACTGATCCAAATTATGTGAAAAAAGGGGCTGCAGTTCACTTAATCACAGTTGGCACTGAGTCATGCATTAGCATAAGTATACGGACTGTATCCTTATTATAAAGTTACCTTTAAATACTGTGATCTGCATATATTGTGGAGAAGTCAATACTGAATCAGCCAAACAATGGATTGTAATGGTGGTAAGTTTTGGGTTTTGTTAGCCAGTGCCTGAACTTCACCCCTTTACTCTGAATAATAGAATGTAAGCCTCCAGGTTTTAGACTGTTCTCCGATTAACCACATCCAGAATGTATTGTTTTTGTGTTTTGTTTTTTATCATCCGCCATGTCTGCACCTACTGAATGTAGCCTCAGAAGGTGCGACTTAAAAATATCCGTTAAAAAAACATTTTAAGAAAAAGAAAAGAAAGAGACCGGCACCTAAATCCTTTACAGTATCGCATGGCAACACTAATGCACTACTAACCCTCTCTGACGCACATCCTCACACACACATGCGTTTATAGGCACTTTTTGCAAACATCAGCAGGAGAGGTACAGCACTGGTAAACGGGCACGTCGAGATCCGGTTCCTTGGGATGTAGCCACAAAACGTTTCCATACAAGCAGCTGAAAACTGAGCAAAAAAATAAGTCAACAATGGCTACATCCCACAGTTACCAATAAAGTGGCGTGCCTCTGCATTTAGATTTTGTTTGTTTAGTTTGTTTTCTATTGTGTAGTCAAAAAAAGCTTTAGATACTGGAATTGTGTAGTTTTGTAGGTTTTGTTTTTAAACTTTTTTTTATCAATGTGAATTTGAGTGACAGCTATAGTCAGACATTTTGGGAAATACACTTATTTGCTTACCTGTACACTTCAATGTGGATAGGCAGCTGTGCTATTGAGGTTAGCTTAGCAAAAAGGTTTGAAACAGAAGAGAAAAAATCTGATCTTAATCTGATATATTTAACTGAAGCGGTCAGCCATGTTTACTTTTTATTTTGTTAATGCAAAATCTGACCTGTAAATGTCCTTTGTGGTTTTACGGAAGTTGATTAGGCCCAAAAAATTCTTTTTTTCCAGTGACTCTTCTGTTTTTTGTGTACATTTAATGAGCAATAGAGGCATATGTATACATAATTCTGTGACCACAGGGGGATGTTACTTTATATTATTAATCTTGCTCATCTTGTAGTTTCTTGCCAGTTTTAAAGACTGCACATTTCTGCTATGCTACAGTGGCTGAATAAGTTAAAAAAAAAAAATTTAATTA
>JAVQJX010021623.1:0-11018 GCA_036025115.1 Ambassis agassizii | reverse complement strand
ACCAATAACCCTGAACAGCTCATTCTTAACAGCTTGGAATCCTGTGGACAACAGCAGGAATCAATGACACAGATAACACTTTTTTTTTTGTTTCAGCAATAACTTGCATTTTGAAATTCATGACTTTAGTACCTGCATCTGTCAGGTTGAAGATGCTCTTATCTTTGCCTCTCTCATCCCTCAGGAAGACCTCATAAATTCCTGCGTCATGCTTGGAGATCTAAGGTTTAGAGTAAAAGTTGCATCAGTTATCCTGGCTGGTGTTAATGAACTCCCTTTCAACCTTAAACAGTGAGGTATACAGAATAATTCTTGGGACAAAAAACGCAGACAGTAAAATAGCCAGACAAGGGACCAATTAAACTGAAAAGTCAAGCTTTTCGTCCGCCCGTGATGCTGCAGGCATTAAAAAAAAAGGGGGGGATACATGGAAAAGGATGGAACATGTAAAAGGTAAGACAAGGAGGACACATGGAGAGAAATCAAGCATCAACTTATGGCAGAAAGATTATGTCCAGACTTTAGGTCTTGGCGGCGGGGGAACGTCTGCTGCAGGTGGTTTTTTCCCTTCTTTTTCTTTCTTTTTCTCTTGCTTAATAATCCACTGTGAATTAGACAGATAAGCCAGTTATTGCAAATGCGACTGACAGGAGCTCATGCAATGACACCAACCCTCTGATAATGTTTACATGGTTTAAATGACATGTCAATGTAACTTCACTGGTGTCTCCACGCACATATCATTAATGGAGGGTTTGAACGTTTGATAGAGGCATCCAGATGCGTTACATTGAAGACAGTGTTAGACATGAAATGGATGAATTATTACACAGATATGCTGCTTTCGCATAAAAATAACTATAACCTAAGAGTCTATAATATTTAAATCATAATCTTCAAAAGTGTAGCAAATACATCTTTTCAGACTCCCACGCACAACATGCTGATGTGCTGACTCCAGCAACACTCGAGTGGGACTTGAATATTCTTAAAGGCGTTTCATTATTTATGACTGTCAGAGAGGGATGGTTGGCAGCGCCGCATCTAGTCAAGCCCTACAATGGAAGCATAGCTGCATCAGCATCGCTTTTAGCTCTTTACTCCTCACAAAGCACGGCCTTCATCTAATGGCTGACCTTTCCAATATTAAAGGTTAGCTCGCCGTCCTTCTTCTCAATTTTCTTGGCGTCCTCGTCGTCCTCTGCAATCTCGATGCTGTCCTTGGACCAGGTGATCTCAGTCTCTGGTTTGACATTTCCAATCTGATGAAGAAGAAGAAGCTATGTCACCGATATGCTTCTTTCTTTAAAAGACAGAGCAGCAGTCACTTTTATTACCTTGCATTTCAACAGCACATCACACTCAGGAGTAACACTGAAGTCAAGGTATTCCACAAAGTGAGGACCTGTGAACCGCCATTAGAAAACAGCCTCAGAAACATACTTAATGTGTAATCAACCTTATGTGGGAGGAAGTGTGAGATTCCTCACCTTGTTTTCTGACCCATTCTGCCCTCTCAAATTCAGATTTCTTCTGAAGCTCTCTGAATTCTGAGAGAAGAAAAAAATAAATTAAATTTTGCTACCATGGATAAGCACTTCAGAAATAATAAAGAGAACATGAGAGTAAGAAAAGGTTGTCTTCTGCTGCCCCTCACTGGATTTATGCTTTAACTGCAACAGAGACAGCACACCCAGCAGAGTCAGGATTGTGATACATGCTTAAGACATTTTCCACTATTTTTTTTGTTGCATAAAATGACATTAATCATGAAATGGAATCCATATTGCAATCATCATTGCAATCTTTTGCTTCATCTGCATTTCCCACCTTTAAAGCTAACAACAGACCATCTGTACAGTTAAGTCTCACATTATGTCCACTTACTTTTGGTAACATAGTGTTTTGTGGTAGTCTAAAATTTTATCTAAAACCCATCAATCAACTCTCTTAATACCAATATGCAACAACGCTGCTGTTCAGATCTTACCATCACCAATCAGCACCAAACTGGTTGTGCCCTTAGCCTTGCCATCCACCAGGTTAAAGGTGAACGTTCCCTCATCGGTGACTTCCAGAGAGTCCATAAACATTTCAATGATTCCAGTTGATTTATCGAAGTTCATTGAGTATTTCTGGAAAGACAGGAAAGAAGACACCCCCATGCATCAGCTGTAAGGGTGAAGCGATTACTTTAAAAGATGCAAATTAGACCTGAGTCCTACCTTTCCCTGAGTAATGATGACGTCATTGAAGACGTACTCCACTTGGCAATCAGAGGTGCATTTCTCCACCTCAGTCCAGAATCGTACGCGGCCTTTCTCAAGCAAGTCCATGGCCATTTCACTCTTGAAAGGAATAACTGGAGAGAACCACAATTTTATATGTTTCTGTAAAATTCTGTAAATAGCATTATAATCCTGCTTGTATTTGTGGGGTAAAAAGGACTAAAATATCCATGTTTAACAATGAATAATTCTGCTTTCTAACATCTATGCTACATATGACATTTACCGGGGAACTTGTGCTCATGGCTGATATCCAGAAGACGCTTGAGTCCTGTTGAACAAGAGAACATGTCATGTGAGTGTCAGTGACTGACAGGCACACAGCACTGAATAATCTAAGACAAGGAGACAGTACATCCCAGTGCAACAGAGGTTAATGTGAAGCAGCTGTTGAAACAGGATAACAGACATCAGAACCAAGACTGTAGGGATGACTCACCCTCCTCTGTGAGCGTGTAGCTGGAGGAGATGCCGTCAGTGTTTGTAACCACACAAGAGAAGGTGCCCAGGTCCTCCAGGGAGGGACTATTGAAGATAGCTCTGGATCTGAAGACGAGTAGGACACAATGTGAGGGAAAATGTTTGCGCTCAAGATAAATGTTGGCAACATGAAGGACGCTTACTTGCCGCCTTCGTTGACAATAGTCAGACGAGAAGTGTCTGTGATTCTCTTGTAATTCTTGGACCAAACAAACTCGGAGCCCTCTTTCATTTCAGAGCACTCAAAGATCATAGAAATCACGCCGTTATCATCAACGTCTACATAAATCTCTTTGGTGCCTGAAAAAAAGGGAGCAAATGGTGATGCTTTTCAGTTCTAAGTTTTTCCTACTTATTTACTGCTTAGGAACACTGTATGACTGAAAAACTGAATGTGTGAGTTACACAACAATCACACTCACCGGGGCGAGTCTCGGCCAGGATTGGACCCAAGTGTGCTGAGGGCTTTCCAACTCCAGCCAAATTTTGAGCACGCACCCGGAAGACATAGGATGTTCCAGCCTTCAGGCCTGTCACCTGAAAGAGCAACACTACTTTTACCATTTCAAATACATATTTTCACCATCCCTTTATTTTCTTTCCCCTCCTTTTTTACTAAATATGCATCCTGCTTACCTTCATGTATTTTCCCTTATTGGCCTTCTCATGAACAGCCTTCCATCCTTCATCTCCAGCTGAAGCCACCTTGAGGTCCAAATAGTAGCCATTGATAGGAGTGCGCCCCTCAAATGCAGGTGGCTCCCACAAGACCACGGCAGAGGTGTCACGGACCTCCAGCACATGTAGACCAACAGGACCCCCTGGAAGGTTAAAGAGAGACTTTGAATCATTTTGGAAAAAAGTTGTGACTTCTGGCAGCAAACATGAATTATATTAGTTACAATTAACTTCATTTTCTGGATGGACTCTGGTGAGATTTGTGTGTGTATTGACATCTTCAAATTGTGTGTACTTCAAAGTTCTTTTTAAATCAAAATCACTTCCGTTCTCTCTACCAACATCTGTGGATTTTTTGTGCATATTGTGTCTCATACCTGGGACAGT
Organism: Ambassis agassizii; assembly: GCA_036025115.1. Classification (NCBI taxonomy): domain Eukaryota; kingdom Metazoa; phylum Chordata; class Actinopteri; family Ambassidae; genus Ambassis; species Ambassis agassizii. The sequence continues at coordinate 7,185 of JAVQJX010021623.1, read as the reverse complement.
AATGGTCCATTCCTTGCACTCCAGAGCTGCGCTTGGCAGAGAAGGTTTACTTACACCAGCCATGTTCATGGCACACACACGGAACTGATAGAAGACATTCTCCTTCAGGTTCTCAGCCTACGAGAGGTACAAAGAATTAGAATATTTCTATTCAGTTCAGTTACTCACAAGGAGCAACATCATTATACACTACTACAAGTCTAAAAGTAGAGTGTTTACTTTATAGGAGGCTGTGGTCAGTGCCTGGTGGTTCATTTCGTGCCATTTCCCAAAAACGTCTCCTTTCACAGTCCTGTAGTCCACAAAGTATCCCCTGATGTCGGCTCCTCCGTTGTTAGCGGGCTCATTCCAGCCCAGCACCATGTAGTCCTTCTCAGCCTCCAGCAGTTTCACACCACTGGGTAGTCCAGGCAAAGCTGTGGTGAGAAGGTGGAGTAGAGATTCTCAGACCATCTTTATTTAATAAAAACTTAGTAGTAAAAACATAGTAGTCTGACATTAGCCAAATGTTATTTAATAATGCTTTTTTGTGTTAAGAGTATTACAGTTTTTGTAAGTATTGCAGTATTCTACATGCTTTGCGCACACACTCTAAAATACTTACGCTGAAGCCAGACGGGACTCTCATTAGCCTCATGCTCTTTGTAAGAACACAGTATTTGAGCTTTCACCTTGGACATGCACCTAGAGGCACCCTGAAGAGTTATCAAACAGCAAGCAAAATGATGTTTACACATAAACTGATAGCTACGTAAAGTAAAAACATTGAAAATCAATGATATAACCTCACTGCAAAAAAAATGAGGATGGAAAAAATAGCAAAATGTGGCATTAGTGATGGTATGCAGGCACGTGCAACAAATCCAACACAATTTACATTCCACAAAGTCAAGAGGATTTGGGAATTCAGTTTTTGAAAGGGAAGAGCATGGGGTTGAGCAAGTGATTAGATTAAAATGTCTGAGTATGTAGAAACTGACTTAGATTTAAGATGTGGGTTAGGAAAAAGGACAGGAAGCAATGGAAGTGAAAATCATTACTCAGAGAGATCCTTTTAAAAACAGAGAAAATACAATATATACAGTATAGATCCTCATCAATCATGTTGTAGATAAATACATGTTTAAAAATGTCTGGGAGAATGACGAGGGGAGAGAATGGCTTCAATGCTGCAGGCAAGGTGAACAGTGGAGATGAATTATGATGAGGGAGGATACTCACAGATGGCAGCCTGCACAACCACAGCATCAGAACTAGGGGAGCTTTGGCTGTATCCAGCAGCATTAATTGCCTTTACCCTGAACACGTAGTTCACCCCAGTGGACAGGCCGTGGCACACAAACCTAAACAGAACAAAGTGGTTATTATTTCAGTCACTTTGATGTGATTAACAATGGGAGATAGAAAGGTAATTTGGAGTCGATGAAACCTGCCCACCTGGTTTTCTTCACAGGTTTATTGTTGCAGGGCATCCAGGCATCCGTGCCCACCACGCTACATTCAATATAATAGCCTGCCAAGTGGCTGACATCCTTAGAGGCAGACCAGGAGACCACCACAGAGGTGTCAGTGTTCCTGGTGGCCACTGGGTTGCCTGGAGCTGAGGGCAGGTCTGTTAGAAAGACATAATAAGAGTGAATACATTTACAGGAAGGCAAAGCCGCCTGTAGGGGCAGGAGCACTATTTCATTTGTGAAGGTTTGGCTCACCCATTTTATCTCCAACAGTGATTTCCCCTGTGGAAACTGAGGGCTCGCCCACACCTGCGGAGTTGCAGCAGCGCACACGGAAGCTATAGGATTTACCCTCAGCCAGGTCAAACAGGGCGAAGCGAGGAGACTTCACTGGCATACCGGTGTTCACCCTCTGCCAGGTGTCAGTCCCTGCAATGCACTGTGGTGGACAGAGAAGCAGAGGAATGATACAGAGGGATACAAACAACTGAACTCTCTCTATAGAAAAGTATGAGGGTTTTGTCTTTTTTCACCCAAGCAGTGCACAACTGTATTTAAGTTAATGTAGAAACACTTCTTCACCTTCTCAATGTAATACATGACTCCTTCATGTCCCCTCTGGACTGGGGGCTTCCAGGCGAGCACCACATAGCTCTTGGTTGCCTCGGTAACCACAACATCAGAAGGTTCTCCAGGAACAACGCCCACTGTGGAGGGATGATCATTTCAAGTTCATATGTTCAACTCATGCTGGTAGCTCATATTGTTTAAGGTTAATCTAATACAAATACCAGTGGGATCCTCCTCTGTGAACTTGATCATCCCAGTGAAAGGTGCAGAGGGCCCAGCTGGGGAGGAAAAAAACAATAAAATACAAATTAAAACAATCTTATTGGTTGTTTTTTTTTTGTCGGAGTGGAGTGTCCCTCTTTCTTACCTCTAAGGCGGGCTCTGTCAGAGGGGTCCATGGCGACTACGGGCTCAGAGACGCGGGACGGGCGGCTGACACCGGCCTTGTTTATGGCCCGTACCCTAAATACATAAGAACGGCCCTCCACAAGGCCTGTGACAGGGAAGCGAGCATACTTCACCGGGGCATCGTTACACTGTGCCCAGTGATGGGTACCCGCCTCACACCTGCCAACACATACATGTAAGTTAAATTTGTGATCAGAAAAATCTATCAAAAATATTTCCACTGCTCTGATGCAACTAATGTTTATTCATGCTATCTGCCCACACAGCGACTGAATGACTGATAAGGCTGGTGTATGTAAGTGTTATTTAAGGCTGATCAAGAGGAGAAATTTGGTGGACTGCCATTTGTATTCCACACAGACAAATTATATATTATATATTATATTATATATTACCTACAGAGCTCAATTTGTTTTAAGCTTGGAGATATTTTGATATAAACCCAGAGAGCGGATGAGCTGACCCACCTGTCAATGTAATATCCCAGGACGGCGCTGCTGCCCTCCACCGCTGGCTGCTTCCAGGTTACCACCACATAATCCTTGTTGGCATCATGACAGTGCACATCCAAGGGAGCCACAGGAACCCCCTCCACCTCCACATCAGCATCTGGCACAGCACACACACACACACACACACCTCTAAATCAAGCTGATCTCCATTATGTACTTCACATCTGACCTACTTACTGTCTTTACAGTATTCATGTGTGGCAAAACTGTAACCAGACTTCTCTCTATCTTCTGAAGAGTCTCTTTTATTGAACCAAAGAGTTTGCTTTGGTTCAGAGCACACACTCACTCAGACAGAAATAGAAACAACAAAGTGTGTGTCGATTCAAGACAGCAAAATCAAACTCTTCCTTTCTATACCGTATGTGTAAAATACAGCTTCAGCAACTCAGTACAGACTTTACCTCTGACAAACACATAGGCGGAGTAAGTGTCAAAGCCAGACTTGGTGTTGACGCGTAGGGTGTACATGCCCTCATCTTCCTTGTTCAGATGGGAAAGAGTGAGTGTGGCATGATCCCCGGACCAGTGAGTGTGCACCCATTTTGAGGGCTTCAAGGGGACAGCTGTAATGTGATAATAACAAAAAGATACTGAGGCCAGACACACAGTGGATGAGAGAGTACCATTTGTCCCTTCTATTTTCTTTGCACTTACAGTCTCTGTACCACACCACCTCAGGCTGGTACTTCTTCACAGTGGGGTAGACGATGACGGTGCAGCCGAGACTCATTGTGTCCCCTTCACGGCCAAAGGCCACTTCGAATTTGTCAATGATGGTTGTCTCAAAGGTGACGCCATGCTCAGGGCAGAATCCATCTGTGGAAAAATACATCAACTTCATAAAACTGCTGCTGCTTATTGCTGCTGAAATAAGGTACATGATATTTTGCACAGCCTTCCACAATTTGTCCAGTTCCTTTACACCTAACTTTAAACTGTGCATTGTATTTTTTTGTCTATGTTTACGTTTCTGTTTTTAACCTTGCAATAGGTTTCTTGTAAGAACAAAAATGTAACAATAAACCAGTTTTTTTTTTAAATTTGCCAACTTTGCCACATTTCTCTCTGGTGGCTCGGACAGCACATTGTGTTGGAACGTTTTTATTGAAAACAGATGACTGGGATTGCACTCAGTTATATCAATCAAAGCTGTAAACACTGTTGCAGTAATAGGAAAAATGAGTGCAGCTTTACATTAAATATTTATATCTTATGTTGAGTGTTAATGAAGCTGGTGTGTGAAATCCAAAAGCCATCTTATAAAATTGCCTTACGTGGTTTAGGATCAAGTGGGCCTGCTTCTTCGCCCTCTTGGAACCCTGTGGAGAAATCTTTGGATCAGTGATGACCACAGCAGACACCTTACATTTGACGATGAGTAAGTTATGACAAAGTCGAAAAAAAACTACTGGCTTTAAATTGCCACCTTTTTCAAAACCTCTACTTTGACCTCTAACAGGAGCAGCTGTGGCTGAGATGTAAAGGCGTAATGAGACACCTACTTTTGACAACGATTGTGGCCACAGAGGAAACTTCTCCTTTCACATTGAGGGCTGAGACTCGATACTGAGCAGTGTCCAAGAACTCACAGCTGAAAATAAAGTATGATAAATTATTGGCACCTCTTTGCCTTTTTCCATGTGTTTGGATAAAGTGCGTACTGCGAGTACTGAATGATTACCTACTTCTTGATCTCCAGGGAGTGCATGTTGTAATTGCTCTCGGCTGTGTACTTCTCAGGGTGGGCCTTGGCATCAACAAGCACGTTGTTTTTGTACCTTGAAGACAGCCGAAGGACACCTTGTTTATTTTTACTGCTTACTGTTTTCAACTGCAGCAGATTTTGTATGTGTTCATGTTGCAAATTTGAAAAATAGAAGTGATGACATGAGCTGTGGATGGAAACTTTTCTCATGAGCCTCCTTTCTTATGACTCAGAGGAGGTGGAGACACTCACCAGGCGATCCTGGGTTTGGGCCATCCAGCCACAGTGCAGTGCAGCTTTACAGTCTTTCCCTCCCAGACAGTCTGTCCACGGGGCTTGACAATAAGCTCGGGTGGATGTGTCAGGCTGTTGGGGTTCATTTTCTTACGGAACTCTGCCCATTCCTCCATCTAAGTGTGATAAACAATACCTTTTATGAAACAGACACAGCCTTGTCACTGCAACTCAACCTGGGACTGTAAAGGATTTACCGTCTTGCTCAGTTCCACACGTTCAGCAGATTCCCTAACATGCTTAGTCCTGGTTTTCTTCTCCACTTTGACCTCCATGGCCTTCCTGGCCTCCCTGACAAACAGGTTCCTCATGGCCACATAGTTAATCCCCTCCTCTGTAACATCCTCCTCTTGGGCCTCCATCAGGCCCCGGACCATGTCATGACTGAAACAAACCAAACCACACAGATTAACACCTGCTCCTGTTAGAGCTTTTTCCGATAAATTAAAATGATCACACAGTTGTGTTTTCACTCACTTGGCTCTAAACACAGGAACAACATAGCCGATAACTTCTTTGTCTGTATCCATTGCCAGGTAGGTGCGCTTGCCTCTCTTGGTTATCGGGCTCAGTTTGACCACCTCTTGCCCCTTCTCCGTCATCACAGAGCTATGACGTAATACAAATAGCAGTTAGTTTGTACTAACAAGGTTCAGATTGTAGACAACACCTTAAAAGACGTGTGTAATGTCTGTGTAGTTCGCAAATATTCTTCTGGACGTACACTGTCAGAAACTATTGGAAATAACTCTGGATACATAATGAAACTTATTTGTGATGTAGCAGGGTGCTGTAGTTGGAGTCAAACTGTGGGGCAATAACCAAACACACCATCTACACCAATAAAGGTAACATTGGCAAATTGTAGTTTTATTTTTATGAGGTCAATGTGCATTCAAAATCTCCTGTTTTATATAAGATTCGGTAGCAAAAAAAATGGGGGAGATATTTGTTGCAGACGTCAGAGAAAATACTGTGTGTAACTAGTCTTTATCGTTTAAGATCATCACACATACAATAGTGTGGAACTGCCAGGTGCTAAGACGCAAGTTTAAGGCGTGATGGCGTTCTATGATTGGACTGGTTAAAGCTGCTTGAGATCCAATGGCAATGAATCCATTCTGTTGTTCATGCGCCTCTAAGCAGAGAAAACAAACACAACAAATTGCTCATTTAGGAGGCTTATTTGTAGGACATGGGAAAAAGCTAAGAATACTTTAGTGCAGTCTAAAAATAACTATCCTGCCTCTCTCTGCATGTAGACCTTTTAATAAACGTGCTGGTTGCATAAAGACATATTCGGCTGATGCTACAGTCCGGTTACTCAGAGAGGAGGATGTATTTCCGTCCACCCTCCAGGACCCTGACCCATTTTACGCTGTGACTCATATACCTATCAGGCTGTCAGTCCTCCCTATTGTGAGCTGGGTGTATAAATGGAAGCAGAAGTGGTGGATATGCAGCAAGGTGAAGAGGTTCATATTAAAGCCCTGTGTTCACTCATAATCTCTGCTCTCGTCTATCCATTTGGCTGGGAAAAGAAGCGGGATATGGTGGCTTTGATAGACTCTGTTCCATGCTGAAGAAGAAGGATCATGAGGCTGAATGCACAGCAAAGACAGACAGATGGAGAGAGTCTCGCTCAAGATTTCTGCAGTGTCAAGAAGTTACTTCTACAGCTGAGTCACCAGGTGTTTAGAAAAAGAAGTCTTTGCTTGAGTTTTTTTAAAGGAAAGTCAAAAGGTACAAAAAGTTTTGCTTGCTGAGTCTGAGAAGTTACCGCGTGAACCTGGAAACTAAAGAAAAACACACACCAATCAACTTCATAAGTGCACAAGATTTACTATTAGCCTTCTGTGCACGGTCAGCTAAGATTTCCTACAATGTCTTTACAGTTGGCTTAATGGCTGCGTCTCATGTGGAGCTTCCAGAAATAACTCAGCTGTACATGAATATATCTGGCAGCCTTTTACTGCAGCTGAAATTCTTTCCCTGACCTGTTAAGAAAGCCATCCTGGTTCCAACATGTGCATTGAGCCTCTGTGGCTTGAAGGACGAGAAAAAAAAAAAAAAAACTTGCACAATATTATATGTTGGCAAGTAATATTGTGCCCTGCTGTGCAGCCAGAGGTTGGAGCTAAGAATTTTGAAAGTTATCATTGACTGGACTGCTTATTGACAGTCATGTAGGGAGGAGCCACATCACACCCTATTAACCTATGATATTTTCTTTAATTAT
>JAVQJX010021537.1:0-17184 GCA_036025115.1 Ambassis agassizii | reverse complement strand
CTTTATATGCATATACGCATTATTTCTTTTTTTTGCAAGCTCTGTGAATTGTGCACTACAGAGGGTTGAGGTTTGCATTCATACCTTAGCCCCACTCTTTTAAAATGTGTGAAGTTTTATTTGTGAGATATAAATCTATTTTATTTCAAGGTATAAAAAAGAAGCAAATGCTTAGATGGAATTTGTTGTTGCATTTTACCTCTTGATTGAAGCCGAACCATGGAGCGAGCTGAAAGAATGCTGCAGACTGTCCAATCCAACAAACAAAATGTAATATTTGGAAAGCTCTACTTGTTTGTTTGTAGCTTCATAGATATTGGTTTCATTTTGTTGATGTCTTTGGAGAATAGTATAGAAAATGAAAGGGAGATGAAAAACAAAAGTCTATGATGTTAATCTATCCTGTCATTGCTGAAATCTCACAGGTCCTTTGTGGGCCCGCTGACACTCGGATGAAACAGCCGGTAAAGTGCCAATTTTACCAGACCACTTGCTATTTGCTAGCAAAGTCATAGGTTTGCTTCCTTGTTTAATATCCAGTGGTGGAGTGGGTGATGACAGTTGTGCGTGCACATGTCCAAGTAGGGGGTAGAGGAGGAGGAGGAGGTGGAGGATGGGGAGCGTAGAGGAGAAGTTTACAAATGGGATCCATCATTTTTCATGCACAGGGGTGACATCCCTCCGTCAGCCAATTTCGCTCCGATAGCCCAGTCCCTTGCTTCATTGATATCTGCATTAGGGACCTTTGTTAAAGGTCTCATCTAAATGCATTGAAAAATGCCTTGCTCCCTCTGTGTACGTCCCACTGCTCAAAGTGTGTGCGTGCATACACGTCGCCTGTGTGAAGATTTGCAGACTTGGCTTTGTCTACATTAAGGTTAGTCTTTGTGGCAAAGCAATGTGGTGTCACTGAACCTGTAGGGGGAAAAAAACAACTTGTGAGAAAAGCATCAACAAAGCCACTAAAGCCAGCTGCTCGGAGAGCTCTCTCAGAGCTGTGGCTACCAGTGTTTTTCTGTGTTCCTGCTTGCAATGTGACCACTTAAATGCGTTCAAATTAACAGCAAAGAAGGAAATATGACCTTTGACCCTGATTGTGAAGAAGCTTGTTTCAAATTGATATAAATATAACAGTGCCTTTGCTATGAAGATGGTTCGAGTAGGCCTATTAACCAAAACACTCTAGAGCCACTTCATTTTATTTCACTAAAAACACCACCCTTCATGTCCTGCACTTGTACAGTCATGCAGCTCAAACCAACCTGACTGTACATCCCTTGTTACTATTAAGAAGATTTAATTTGCTATTCCTGTCCATCTATTTTACAGAGCCATAGTGTGACACACCTGTGGTGCCTAGGGGCTAATGTTGCTGTCAATCCGCCTTCCCCCCAGCTCCAATCTTGTGGCTTAATTTCCACACAGATCCAAGCACCCTTGAGCTTTAAGAGGTCTCATTCACACACTTAAATCAAAATTACCTCTCTCTCTCTTGTCCAGCAATTTCACAACACTCTGGTTGTAAGCAATGTTGCACTTTTGAACAATTTTAGCAGGCCCCTGAACTGTCAAGTAAAAGGCTCACCACACAGCCAGCTAATCTAGTATTTCATTAATATATTTAATATAAATGTATGTGGAGCATTTCATTTGCAGCCTGTAGGTAGTTAGGCTATATCTCCTGGCACTTTCATAAGATATATTAAGAATAGTAATTAATAAACTGGATAATCTGAAATTGACTAATAATTTGGTGCTTGAGGACATCCCTGCAGTGTGATCCCATAGGGATTCCATTAAAAGTCCCACTAAGTGTAATCTATAGTTGTGCAGTTGTTCTATAGGATGTTGGCCTTACGACTGGTATTCAGGTCCACTTTCAAATGACTTTGAGATGAATCATTTATGTTAAGTTTATAGACAGTGCGTCACAATAGCGTCTCCTACATGAATGATATTGTGTCCCAGAATGTTTACAAAGACAATTGCACTGGGAGCATCTGTCACTGCCTGTCACTGGTTTGAAGGGGAAATGTAAGTGTTTGACACATGCTATTACTGTTTTGTTATTGTCCTATTTTCTGATATGGACATATGGAGAGAAAGATGCTGAGATAGAAAGACAGGTCTTTGTGAGTGTTCTTTGTGTCTTTGTCAGAGCTTTCGTAAGATTATTTTAGTGTCTATTTAAAATGTACCTATTTGGAATGTTTGGTTTCTGGATTCAAACAGCTTGCCATGTTGTGTGAGAAATGTATCTCTGTGACTTGATGAACATTGTCCTCGCTCGCAACATCCTTACTGTTCCTGATTAGCACCTGTGGCCACTGTGGGCTGGCTTCAAAAGTAGGTCAATCTCCAATAGTGCTGTCACTTTAAAGAAAAGTCACCTTCAAACGAATCCCAAAAACACTGTCAATATTCGAGTATAACTTTACTAACCAAATCACTTTCAAATATTATTTGCAAGAAAGAAAGAGTTTATCAACGTGATCGTGATAAAGTGTGGCTGTTTTTTGTTCACAATATTGCCTGCTGACGAGAACACGCACTCTGAGCGCACAGATGTTCCTGCCACACAGATATATACAAGCCAGCTTGGACAGTTTCAGGTACCTCCTGCACATATGTGGTCTACAGAAAGCTATGTCTCCCTAGTGTAAGCTTGCATCTCCACAAAGACGACATCGCTGCTAGAGTCATCCCACTACCGGAATACAATGCAAACTATTACAAATGGTCTGAGGCGCTTACGGAGATTAGAGCCTACAGTCGAATGTGCAATTACAGTTCGAATAATGTACTTTTCACCCTGCGTTCAAACGCATGTTCGAATCTCGAATAAAAACTGACAGTCTTAATAGACTTAATAGACTGCTCAGATCAGTTTTAGAGAAATAAACATGATTATAGCTTGATACAAAATGTTCCCTTTTGGGACAACTGGGTGTGAAGGAGAAGATTTTAGTATTATTTAATTACATTGCAACATAAAATTTAGGAAGTGGCCCCTCTGATTGACAGCTTATTGCTGATTCATAGCACGAGCTTCACTCTTCCCTGATTGCTCGCCTTATCTCCCCTTGAGCTTCACCTCTCTACCTTCTTTGCCTTTATTGGGTGTTTAGATGGACAATAAGGTTGCCAACATGATGCTCATCTGAGCTGAAAAAATGGCTCTTCAGAAACCTTTGGATGTCATCAGGAACACTTTGTCCATAATTATATCTAGTGTATGAGTTTGAAGTGGATTGAGGAAAGCAAAATCCTATAAAGAGATGAATTAAAGTGCGATAAACATCCAACACCCTGACGCTAACTTGAATTACTCAGCTGCAGTGGCAACCACTCGTATTGCTCATGGTGATGTACTCTCTTTGAGGAGGGGGAAAAAAAACAAGCTTATTCCTGCCATTCTCTTTTATCATGTAAGGCAGAAATGTCAGTGCCAGCTCAAACAGGCCCAGCCAAACCTCCTGAACATGCTGAGATTGGATGTGAAATCAGCACAGGGGTCACTGACAAAAGAAATTGGGTTTTATGCAGAGCGTGCCTCAATACACAACGCTCCCAAACCAAAGGTAAAAAGCAAAGCCCTTACCAGCTATTTTCGACCCATCATTATTTCTCATAAATCCCAAACTAGCCAGGACCAGTGCCTTTGACAGCATGACTGATGAGTTTGCCGTCGTGAATGTCAAAAGAAATGGTCTCCTGCACCTTATCTCTCCTATTTCTCATTGTGAGTGAGACTTGGGGTTTTTATGGAGAAAAGCCATGGCCGTTGTGATGAGCATTACCCAGTGATAATGAAGGGCACGATGCTGTACTGTCAGCCTCTCCAGACAGACAGGCATGGAGAAACAGGCGGGCTGGGACCTGCTGGCTGCACAGAGACGCCCATTCATGCGTTTATATGCCCTTATGTCTTTATCTGGAGACCAGGATAAATGAGCATATTTATATATTTACACTATGTCAGTGTCATGATTGTCTTATCTACTGCTGCCTTCATTCATGGAGAGAAATGTCAAGAGGTAATCAAGTCAAATGTGCCTTTTGTCACAATGCTATTCATAGATCTCAAATTAGAAATATTTGGCTGATATCTTTGAAATGCATCTTTCTGACATATTTGATTTAACAGGAGATGCTTTTTGATTATTCATATAATCCACCTTACAGTATAGCTCCATACATAATGGAAAAAAATAGATATCATACATATTTAATGTTTTGGTTTCCACTACGAAAGTCTTACTGCTCAATGAACAATTGCGGTTTGTTTTTTTTTGTCCTCTGTATATTTTTTAAAAAGGATGAGGAAGAAAATGATTTGATGAGGTTTTCAAGTCCCAGAAGCAAGCCACATATCCCACTGAGACTTGCATTAAGAGGTTTTTAGTGATCCTGCCTGTAACTTGGCATGCAAACCTGCCCGTGCAGACGAAGGGTAATGAGGTCGCACCCAGGTCTGAGCAGCGACTCTTAGGCAGGAAGCTGCATATTTATGATGGCTTTAAGCAGCATTTATTGCCTCGTTTCCATCAGAACATTGTCTGCAGAGACCTGACAGCTTTCCTTAGAGATTAGTCTCAGATATCCTGTGTTAGGTGGTGGTTGTCTGGCCAGATCGCTCCCCCTGTTGGCCTCCTCTCTCTCTCTCTCTCTCTCCGTCTCTCTCTCTCTTTCTCTTTCTGCTTAATGTTTACTTGCCCTTTCGTTTTTACTCTCTCCCTCTCTCTCTTTCTCCAAAGTTTTCCATACTCTATGTCACTGTGTGTCCTCCAGTTACACCGATACAAATCAGGGTTAAAACATTTGTTTACTGTGAAGAAGAGGAGAGAGGCAGAGGGAGAGAGAGACGCAGCGTTAAATGTCAAGGATGATGAGGTGGGTCATGCTGGCAGTGCTACCGCGATTACAGCTGTCTTCGCACGGCATCATCACAGACTCTGACAACCACGCATCCACTGCACAATTTATGCTCGGGAGGGCTAAGTCTTCGAGTTCCGCTGTTTCACCAAGAAATTAAATTCACATGTTATCTTTAAGAACATCCTTCCTCCCTTTCTCTCCAGTGCCAGTGTCAGGAGTAAAGAAATGTGTGGTGTCAAACAGCGCTGTTCAAAGCAAAGAATAATGGATTCTGGCATAAGGAATAATTTCTGGGCAAAACCACATCCACAAAAGTGCTCTTATCTGCATGCTGTCTCCTTCTTTCTGTAGTTACCCAGATGTATAGGTGCTAACAGAAATTCAAAATATAGAAGAAAAGTTTGACATTATTTTTTAATGACTTGTAACCACAGAAGCAGGATGTCAACTGTTAGGCCTGTGATATGATGCTCTCACACCTCCACACCACGCCTGTATGTTTGCTGAGCTATATGATTCTTTCATGAGCTACGTGTTGGCTGGCCTTTCATAGGCGTGCTCTCATTGAGCGCTTAATCAATACCTGTCATCTTGAACTCATCCTCTAAAGTGGGCCCCTGTTCTTTGTCTGCCCAGTAATCCATCTCCATACAGCTATTTGAATTTGTATTACAAAGCGAGAAGACCTTCTTCACCATCAGAAGACTTAACAGATTGTTTAAGGGCCCTCAGTACTATTTTCATAAGCGCAAGACCTGGTTTATAAAAATCTATACAAGGGCCTGAAGACCTGCGGCACAGTGTAGGGTAAGCCAGGAACGTGTGGAGAATTTTAGATTTGGTGGAAGGCAATTTCAGTGTCTCGTTTTTTTCTGATTGTTTTGTTAAAGCTGGTTTTATTGCTGTTGCTCAGCTCTTCTGTCTGTCTATTTGCTTTGGGTTTAAGGAGTCGCCAAAGGTAATTTATAGTATTTCCCCCCCTAGGAGAGTATTTGATGAGGCACTGCTAAAGCTGCCCGACTACAGGCTCCAGAATGGGGAGGCTCACTTTGGATTCTGCATGAGTGCAGTTTCTAAATCACTGGCAGCGTCTTGTGATTGTACTTTTGTGAGTCTATCTGTAGTAAAGACTGATAGTGCTCTAGGTGCAATGGTAGACCGATTGTACTGTGAGTTTATCTGAAGTAAACATTGATAGTACTGGAAGTACAAAGACATTGCACATTAAAGGTTTTTTTTTTTTCCTTTTTCTAAACTTCTGTGTTCCAGTCCTGCAGCTCAACCTTCTCAGAAACAAATGTGCAGTGATCCATGCTCTTAACACAGTTAAGAAAATAGTTTTCGAAAATTGGACCTTGAAGAATTCAGAGTGGGTGAGTAATTGGAGGTCAATAGAAAGCAATGCTCCACGACAATGCTGAACCCGCAGAGAGAGTGAGAGAGAGCAAGAGAGAGATGGAGAGAGGGGAGCCAGCAGAGTGTCAATCAGCTTGCATTTTACCCGCATTGCCCCTTAATTTAATCACTGTTTAATTACTGCTGTCCCCTGAGGGGCGCTCTGCTAGGCTCAGTTACTGAGCTTTTTCTCCTCCCTCTGCCTCCGTCTCTGGGTGCGTATTTAGCCCACGGACAGTCTCTCCAAAGCAGGCCACTCTCTCAGAAGCCTCAGCACTATTTCAACCTTACCTCGGGGCGCCTTGCACAAATCTGCTGATGATAATGTCAAGGGCGAGCACATATGCATATGTGTGATGAAAGGTGCCTGTAGGAAAAGAGGCACCACAAATACACAAGTTTATCCAGCAGAGCAAGGTCGGTTCTAAGTGCCAGTTATCCCCTGCTGCCAACTTCCCACCCCTTCCCCATGTGGTGGATTTATTAAAAAAAAACTACAAGCCATTGTTCAGGTTTACATGAACACTCTTCGGCACTGCATAATGTGTGCCACCGTACCTGTGGCCAAACACAGTGCGCATGTTGTAGTTTCTAAGGATTACCAACAGTCCACCATAGATCCAACATGGGGACTGCGTCAGGGGAATAACTCACAGTTTAGCTCTTAAGCTACAGCAATCAATATAAATTTAGCATGGTAAAGATCATGTGCAAGGGGCGTGTAGGATTCCAGTGCCACTCTCTCTTCCTCTCTCTCTCTCTGTCCCTCCCTCTCTTTCTTTTTTCTTAGTACATGCCATGGTCTTCCAGTTCCCAGAGATCTGTACGGTAACTCAGCTCAGGCTCCATGCTGCACGTCAAACCTCAACTGAGGATTACAGTGGGGGAAACAAACAAACCTTCCTGTCTCAGAGCGGTAGTGACGGTCGGAGGCAATAGCCCGTGCTAGTAATGAAGCCACACATGGCACACACACACTCGCAGGAATCACAACCACTCCCTTCTTAGAGAAGCAGAGGTATTTGAGACTGTTAAGGATATAATGGGACAAATAGAGATGATGTGATGAGGAGCTGTGACTGCCTGATAGATGAGATGCTGTCTCTCAGGCCTGTCCGTGATGATGACTATCGCCAGGGGAGGAGAGTTGAGACAGTTGTGACTCCTGGGTATTCAGATTGGAGTGTTGACAGGTTTATTATTGAAGTTTGGTTTTTTTTTTTCTGCCTCCCTCACCCTTCTTTTTTGCACTGAACGGAAGGTGTCAGGGTGTGATAGTCACTGTCTTCGTTCTTGACATACGTACACTTTCCTACGCCAGCTGGTCTCTTGCCACTCTGGCAGCCATTTCAGAACATCAGGAGGAGGCTCACTGACAATAACAGAATACTTGGGGAAAAAAAACAATTGTTTTTTTATGCTTAAACTTGTAAATAACTTTGGGAAATCGAATGGTGTTGTACCATATGTAGTCCCTCAAGAGTGGCACTGGCCTCGTTTGTGTCAAACAGGATGTACCGTGGCTGGTGCTGCTATGGGAGACATGCTGCTTGTGACATTAATAAAGATGGAACATGTACAGGAAATTAAACTCTCACATTCCTATTGTAATGAGATCTTATCCATCATAGAACTGTTTACTTTACAACCAGATAAAATGATGTAATCGATGCCCAGTCAGGGCCTTGTGTGATGCCATTGCTATTACCATAACCTGCTGGCATTACTCTTTTGAATGGATGGAAAAGTGAATGGGATTTAAATAAAGACTCTATATGTTAATGGGCAAGGTTTAACTCCTGTGGTGATCCACTTTTCCACACAGGCAGGAAGGGGAGGTGGGGGAGGAAGGACAGGAGCAAATAAGATTAATGTCTATAGAGTGTTTTTCTGTTGTACACATTTTTGATCTCCTTCTTTTTTAAAAAATGGAAGGAAGAAGAACATGAACATGCTGACCTCTTAGTGTTTCAGTGCATCTCTGTGTCCTAGTTGGCCACAAGAGGGAAGCAGCTAGTTAGAGACAGCAGCCAGGCCACAGATTCATAAACACACCAGAGAGATGTGAGATATATTAACTAAAAGGTATTATCATCTGCCTTACTTTTATAGATCAGTGGATATTTTTTTCTTTCATTACACAAGCCTATGATCTTTGGTATAGAAGAGAGGGAACGCTCTATGGACAAGGAGATGAGGCAGTGCTAAATTTAATGGTATTGGCTTTTATAGGTAATAAGGGGGCGCTGATCAAAGGTTCACAATACTCAAAAGCAGCTAGGTTGTACTCAGGAGGGCAACCAAGTGCTCTCCAGCCAGGCTGAGTAAATTGCCAGATCAGCTAATCAGAATTCAACTGGAAGAGGGAAGTTAGTGGAGACTAATTGAAGACAGATTTAAGGGGCATCCATCTGGATATGGCAACACTCCTCCTGCTCTCCTTAGTAATTTCTGGTGAATATTAATAATGTTTTTTATATAATGGTGTCTATGTGAGTAGTGGGGGAGAGGAGGGGTGAAGGGGTTGTTCTTCAAATGAGGCCCCTAAAAAGCCTGAAATGTACAGGGAGAAAGGCTATCTCAAGCAGACTATCCATTTACTTGCCCTCTTTGCTTGTGTTTATGGTGGAGGAGCCATACACTCGGTGCATGTGGGATGTTATCAGCACCTGCTCAACATGGGTATATGAGCCAATTAAACGTGCATGGGTGTATGTTGTCCTCCTCTACATGATTGGAATCACAATCCTCGGCTGTGTGGTCCTGCTTGACCTGTCTCACGTTTGCAATTGAATATTCTCTGGAAAAAGCTTCAGTTAATGAACAGCACTAATGTACAGCCTGATCAAGTAGTGGATGCAGCTGCGGATTAATGAAGTCACAAAGATGAGAGTGGACTGAATTTGCACGAGACACTGGCCAGGAATTATGGTAAAACAATATACATAGACATAGAGTGTAAATGTTATATAGTAAAAATTGTATTGCGTGCTAGAAGTTTAACACAAAAAGGTACAGAGTGAAAACCTTTTATCACACTATAAGCTGATTTTTACCATTGTATATTTTATTCTTCAACATTCTGACATTATCCTTTTGTTGGTTCTACATGTAAACCCAGTGCATCCCAATCTGACAGTGAAAACACCGGGGCAAGGAATGTTGTCAATATGTTTTTCATGACTGCTGGTATTTCCCTCTGGACCTGGAATCACACATTTGAAGACTGTTCTCTGGGGACATCTTTAGAGAACAGACAGCTCAAAACTGCTTGTAACTCAAACCCCACCGCCCATACTGCTTTAACACAAATAAATAGTAGATGAATGCAGAGGTGCTGTTGTTGTTACAATTAGTGCACCTGTTGTCCATCTTGTAATCTATCTGAAAGGATGAAAATCTGTTTTTGTTGTCAATGAATGATGCATATTCCAATTTAATAGAAAACTGAATGAGTAATAATATAGAAGTGAAACATGCTAAATCATTATCGTGGAAATTCCACTTAAGGTGTGATTACTGATGTCAGTGATGATGGAGGCAACATAGGGGATTGGTATATTAGTCCCTAAAGCCTGACAAGCATAATCCATTTCCTATTTTACAACCTAGGTTCCTCTTACTCCACAAGGAGACATTTTCACTCTGCTGCTTTGATATGCCTGGCTGCTTGGTGTTGTAGGAGAAGGTGGGGAGGAAAAAAAACTCCAGTTCCACAGTCAGGTCTTTGATTTCTATTCCTATGGCAAACACGTGCTAGATGCAGATTGCCTGTGGAGATCCACCATTTGTGCAGGATAATAGCATATGTGGAAATACTGGCCCTGGGATGGTCTATGGGTCCTCAAATGTGAGGAGAAATGATACAGCAGTGAGAGTGATTGCCATAATGATAGATCCCTAACCATACATTTTTCATAAATGGAAACATGAATGAGAGCCTAAAAAGATTCAAATGATGTGTGAAACAATTTAGATGTTTTTGCACCAAATTGCTGCATCATGGATGCTTAAAAGGTAATCGAGTTCACTTCTTGGTAGAATCAGTCAATCCATTAAAGTTTGGAATTGACAGATGAGAAGAAGTTTTGAGCAGGCTTGTCTTAAGTGATTGCTTTGATGGATGGGTTTACATTTGGACATAATGCACTGCACAGATAGTCCTTTTTATATTTAACACTCACTGTATATCAAGGCTCTTTCAATGCCATTTTCCTCTGGTATGCAAAATGGAATGTCTAACCTGAGGGTATGACAATATGATTAGAATGGGAAGTCATTCCCCCTCCACCCTTACGGCCACAGTGATAAAAATATAAGAAAGTGATTAGGGGGTAGAAAAAGCTTTAGTTCATTCATATTTCATACCATATGAAAAAGTAATCTGACCTATAGACACTGTGGTTCATGCTGGATATGAAAGTAAGGAAGCCTGCATCTGTATGAGACTGCTTAATTTCAACAGAAATTACTGCATTTTTTATGTCATTAAAAACCAGGCTCACTGTATAACCCATATTCAGGGGACACTTGCTCTAATACAAGGTTGAAATGAAAATAAGGTGACAGCGTGGGCACTTTCCAAAGAGACCTCTTAAATCAGCCTGATCAGTCAAGCATAATGTGATTATATTATTCTGTATATATGGATATCTCAGGGAATATGGCATGCTGTTAGTGCGGGATCACATTAAATATTGCCTGAGAGTTTGACGTCAGAGAGACATTAGTTGAACTCCATACATTATTAGTGTTGGAATGCGTCCGTTTCACTTACCCTTGTGATTAATAATTTGATGTTTTACAAACACATATTTCATTCATTTTGATGCTCATTATGTCATCAAAGATTTTAAAGATTGTATGTTTAATTATTGATCCTATGTTAAGTGTTTTTTGCCACTTGAGAGGAGCAGAAACGGACTGTAAACACAACTGTGACATATTAGCACCTTTTGAGTTAATATGACATATTTAATAGCTCGCTATTTACACATTCAGCAGATGTGGAGCAGTATTAGCAGTCAGTTGGAGTTGTGTATCTGACCACCTGGTGAGCGTGAGGCTGACACTGCGCCTACCTTGAGGCTGTAGTGTTTTCAGAGATGCAGTTGGCGCTCTGGCGTTCTGTCTGTTTCTACACAGGAGGCATTCACACACAGCACTGAGCTGTTGGTCAGCTTTGTTGGCATCTGTTTATGAGCTCATCTAGCTACTGAGGAAAATATGCAAATTTCTAATAATCCACTACACTACTTGTAGTTGCTTGCTTACTTCATCTGCGTACAGTTTGGCAAACACTGCAGATTTTGGTGTCCAGATATTTACAACCAACAATATCGGCATAAATGTTGGTCAATATATGCTGTCTTTTTTACAGTTGGCTAAAAATGTCCTAAACCTTACTTATAACCCTTAAGCCCCAACAGTGTGATTTGTTGAGTATTCAGTGTTGGTGCCTCTACCTCTATACACATTCTGCTCTGCATCACAAAACCAAGGTGAAGTTATATACTGACATGCATTAACTTTGACCCTGCCCAAATATTTACATAGACCAAACACAAACCCCCACTGTTGATGTCCCCATAAACATGACATGTATGTGATGTGCCTGTCACATACGGCCATGTCACTGTGACCGCGCTTGCATGTGTGCAATATTGTGTGAGTGTGAGGAGAAGATGGGGTGTGTAGGTTGCCTTTTTGAGTTTTTGATGAGTATGATTGTGTGGGCGCGTTTATGCTGCCTCACTTTGACTGCGCCAGTCTCGCTCTGTCCTGCAGGTCAGCTGGGGTTTAATTGTCAGCCTTAAATATTCATGGGCACATAGAGTAGATAAATGAAGGTATAAGCACACTGTAAAATTTTCAATAGGTCAGATGTCATTGATTTCACCGGATACAATTTACTGTACGATCTGACATTCCCTGTAATGCCAATTAATATGTTAAGGGCATGAAAAGAAACCTTAATGGCATTTTCCATTTATGCATTATGTAGTAATCCACACTGAGATGGATACCCTTAAGACTAAAGGTGCACTGCAGTAAAAAGGTGCGCTTTATGAGGGGGTTTTATATAGATATGAATCTATATAATTCTAACATAGACTCTAACCTTTGATGCTTCCTGTCATTTTTTTTTACCTGAGCATGTGCCCCCTTTGGTAACCTGATGCTAGTGGTCATTGATAAAAGTGATCAAAAAAGTATGTCTCAATGTAAATTTATATTTGATTAAATCAAATGTGCTAGACATAGAGATTAGGTGTAGTGATCCTGTAAGTGAAATATACTGCAAGTCTGACATGCAGTTTTATGATGTGAATTGTTTCAGGATGCTGTACAATAAAGATAGCACACACACTGCTTTCAATTGCTAAAAATATAAGCCTTATATATAACATATGATGCTACAGTTAATTGTTTGTTTGTGCAACAAATGTTATATATAGTAAAAGCCTACAGACATTACATCTCAGCTTAACTTGATTTACTGGTTGAAATTGGCCTCTGGCTCTACAACTTGGCAGTGCTACAGAAGTGCTATCTCCAGAAATTGGTTACCTTAGCAACGCAATCTAAAGCCAACTTAACCTAACTCTGCCACCCAGCTGTCCCCCTCTTGCCAAGGTTAGCATCCCCTCATACTCTGTGCTTTCATCCTTCTCCTTAATGGCTTATTTGATGATAATTAACCCTGAATCCTACAGAGACAGGCCGGTGAGAGATTGATGGCCTCATCGGCCTGCAACACCTGTTCTGCTACAAGGCTCACAGTTACCAAACCATGGCCAAATATGACTGCCCGGAAGCCCTGCATGTTAATGTCAAAGACAAACACAGGTCCTCCCCAGTGGCCTGGGTGTTCTGTATAGGGCAACATTGTGACCACAACCTCTGATTACACTCATTATTCCACTGAAGTCTGGCTGCTCTAAGGGGGCATCCGGCAGTCCCTTTTGTCCCAATTAGCTACGGTGTCCCTTTGTAAAATGTCTGTTCATCTGCACATACATGTCTCATTGCATACAAATGATCTGACTTACTTACAAATGATCCCTAAATGGACACTGCAATGAAAGCATATTTCATGAGGTCAGAACTTTCACTGCAGTGTCCATTTAGGGAAGAAAACAAGTGCACATTTGGGAATTTTGTAGCACATGAGTGTTAAATGACGGTTGGAGGGAAATAGAACGGACATTGGACATTCTCTGCTGAGGTTATATGAACATTGTTCTGATATCCTCCCATCTCTGTTTATGGAATCACAGTTCAGAGAGTTATACCAACACATGTGGTACATTTGGATTTGTTGTCTAACTGTTTTTTGCTGCAGTAGATTGCTGCTGTGAATGCAGATCATTATACCAGTGCTGAGATGCATATCCCGGCTTCACACATGTGCTTATTATTACCATGAACAGATGTTAATTCTTACTTCTTTTTTCTTTTTCTTCTTTTTTTTCCCTTTTCTCTACTTACTTGATATGTTCCTCCCTCCTGTAAGTGGAAGGCCTGGTCTTCTTCTCAACATGTTGAGGTGAAGCATAGGCCTCTGTCATATTTGCTGCAGAGGGGCTTTCGATTCGGGAGTGGGGGGAATAATCAAATGCAGAAAAGTGTTTAATTTTTCATAAACAGAGGAACCACGAATGCACACAACTAACAATGTACCCCAAAGCAGATGTAGAGCGTTTTTAATTTATGGAGAACTGAGCGAAATGGGCAGATGGAGCAAGAGGAGGTGGAGGCATGCTGAGGGACTCCACTTTTCTCTCTTCTCACCTCACAAACAAGAGAAGCCTGTGAGCGTGTGCCACAGCGCACACAAACACACTCCCACACACCGCTCAAAGACACCAAGCACATGCACAAACGCGGACATATACCACCCCCAACGTTTACACGGACACTTCCCACTGCCACTGTCATTTCCACGACAGACCCACAGACACACACACCTTTTTTTGCATTGCTGTTCTGCTCTCCTCTGTAACTCGCAACAAAATTCACACGGATGCATCTTCCTCCCACACGTTCACATAGGACCAAAAATTATTCCACCAGCATCAGGACCTCGCAGACATACACATGCAGACAAATCCTTAGGGTGGACTGGAGCTGATTGAGAACACCCAGTAATGAACCGCCTCATGCGCTCTACAGATTCTGCAGCAAGTAGACAGACTTCATTCTGGTGGGCCATATGTAGGTATGAATATGCATGGGAATCTGTCATACAGGCAAGAAGCACCACATATATGATGCCAAAGGTCACCAGTGTGAGGAGTAAAATTGACTCTCTGTTGGGCATTTGGAGGCATGTAAGACTATGTTTGGAAGTCGTGGGTAGACTGTGAATGATGCTAATGTGCAAGTCCTTGGCTCACTTTTGGAGGACAGCATTGATTGAGAGGTTGGACTGATTAATATTATCTCTTTTGATTAGATGGTAGAATGAAATGGTAAGTCAAGGGATGTTACAGACATACTGTGGTCTAACTACAGATTCTGTATATTACTTCAGTAAGTCTTTGTCTTGCTTTGTTGTCTTTATACAAATTCTGTTTTAGAAGAGTGTAAATTTATGTGCTAGATCTTGGTAGGGACCCGAAGATAGTGTGATATGTGGACAGGAGTTGTAAAATAGGACTAGGATCCAGTAGTGGTGTATAAATAATTTGTGTCAACATGGGAGAATATGAAGGAATGAGGGGAGTTACTTGATGTTGATAAAAGTTTAAGACCTGACTACCATTTGATCATTTGAATGAAAGAGAGATATAACATAATTTGTGATCTAGTCTTGTGGAATTAAAGAGTAGATGCTGCAACCAGATGTTGTTACTTGAATACTTGAAAGACTGTAGATTGCTGTTGTGTGTTACTTATGGCATTTGACTATAGTAATAAGTTTGAAAAACATGGAAACCTAGGGTAAATTGATTTTAGCCTTTATAGCTTTTCCTCCTTACGCAAATATGCAGGGAGTACAATATCTGCACTGTATTGACATGTCAGTCTGCAGGAGCCTGAGTAGTTTTACTTGGTCTCAGCATGTTTTTTTGGCGTTCTGTTACTGGAATTAGACTGCTCAACTTCTCTCTTGTGCTTTGCTACATGACGAGTTTTGCTGGAGTGGGATTCAGTCTTGCAGGATATGTTTTTTTATCTCTCCCAACTGACTTGTCACTTCATCTCAACCTAAATTCTTTTAGTAAAAAATAAAGAAGGGAGATATGTTTGTGAGCCAGGCTGCAGTTCCAACAAGCGCAACTATCTCTAGCTTGTTAACTATTTATTTGCGGTGACATTAGACCAGCATTATGCTTCACCAGAACACATGTGTCCTCAGGCATGGCCCAGACGGCCTCACTGTCCCGCAGTCTTTCTGCTGTAAATTCCCCACTTAAAATTTCATGATCTCTGCTCGGCAGGATACCACTTCCATCATGAAAGAGTTCTCAAACCTAATAACCGTTACTACTCTGGCGGAGCCATCAAAAACCTATTTGTTTCAACAAAAGCCCTCTCCCCCTTGCAATGCTGCTGGGTAATAATGCCAGATAGGTTTTAAGGGCAATGAATTGTGGAATTACCATTTTCTCCTTTCTCTCTCTGTCTTTCTTTTTACTCTCTCTCAAGATCATTATATTAAACACTTAATTATTCATTGGTAATGCCTGTCATAGTGAAATATTGTCCTCTGCCAATCTGAATGCATCATACTGCCGAGGCCTGCCTCTCTTTCCGAGGTTAATGGCACAGCCCTCACTTGCATTAGCTTGGCTAAATGCAGTGCACCTCATAAGTCAAAGTTCCCTAAGTGAGTGGAGAAGTCATCACCTCGAGCGCTCTCTTTTTCGTTTCTCCTTCAGCATGTGGGTCAGTGAGATCATCCTCACACAGGAACTGACTCTGCACACCCCATCCACACACACATGCACACTTGTCCACATCTTTATTGTTTTTTCTGAAGGATGGTTTGGGTTTGATTGAGGGGTTGCATCTGGATGGTAGTCGCCATCAGGGCTTTTAAAGGTGAGGGGGTGAATGGATCACTACTCATGCAGTGTACTCATGGACTGAGCATACATCGAGGGCCTCTATAGGGTACAGACTGTTATGACTAAATTATGAGACTGACATTAGTCATGGATGGACAATCTGGATGGACATAAACAGTATTAAACAGATTACAGGAGATAGTGGCGACAAGGAACTCTCAGGTCTGATTCAAAGACCAGGCATCTCCCTCATGTTAATACGCTCTGGCAAGCAATATTTCTTCAGCAAATATGCAGCGCTAACAAAAATGATAGTTTTGTGCACTTAAGCGAATTGCATGTTGATTATATCAGCCTCATATTGCTAAAATGAAATTAATTTTATCACTGGTTAACAGGGTATTACAAGTAATAAGAACTCCTTCCGGATTTAAAAAAGAGCAAACATTTAGTTTTATGCCAATAAGAGGAAATGCTGACATACGGGTAAACATTTTACCAGCATTGCAGCTTTGCTGTGTTGCGAATGAAATGAATACAGAAAACAATTAATTTTATTTGAAGGGAGGTCAATTTGCCTTAACCTGTGTGGTGTGAAAAGACAGAGAACGGGGGGAAAGGATGCTGAAGATTAATACTTTGTCTTAAAAGCAAATATGGATCATTATTTTATAGCCTTCTATTACCTGGTTAAACATGTATGACTTTGTGTCAGCACATTAAAGGTGCCAGCAAAAAAAAAAAAAAAAAAAAGCCTTGATGCTTACCTCACAATCTGGGCATCTGGTAAAGAACACAAACAGAAAAGTGACTGGAAAAAAAGAGTAGACCATCTAACTAGGGCTAACATAATCTGCACCTGCAGAAAAATATAAATGTAGGGTTGTTTAAGATG
>JAVQJX010021464.1:0-11215 GCA_036025115.1 Ambassis agassizii | reverse complement strand
AGATAATAAATGTTTATTTCAACTAAATGTATAACGTATAATAGTCACTCCTGAAAAAATAATTAATGCAGCACTTTTCTGAACAGGGTCACACTTAAAATCAGGCATTAGAAATAAATCAGAATAAATAAAACATGAGGCCGTTTTTTAAGTAATAAGTGCAGCACTTTCAAATAAAAACACACAAAATCATTATTATGATGTAGTACACGTATGTCATGTAGCTGTTTGCGTGTATTTTTATTTTTATCTGTGTATTGATTGTCCTGAAAAACAAGGTCTGAGCAGAGATTAAATACAGATCATAAAGTGACTTCAAACATAAGCCTGATGCTGCTGAGGAGGGGTTAAAGTCAACATCTGTGAGGATTACTTAACCCCGTCAGCTCTGATACAAAATCCATAAATACTTCTGTTTGGATTATTTCTTTTTTATCATATTACCATACTTACATTAATACTGTTGTTAACCTACATATCTGACATCGCTCCTTTAGCTTCTGTTTTTTTTTTTTGCTAGTTATTTTGGTGATTTGTTTTTTATTCACGACTCCTCCGAGTTCTTTAACATGAAACATAGATGTTTTTGTGTTTTTCTGCTGTAAATAAGCTGTGAAGGAGCGCAGTTTGGAGTCACCAACTTGTGTGCGCATCGCTTTGTCTTCCTCCTGTTAGCTTAGCTTCTGCTGCTCATCCAGCTGATTCATTGAAGGTTTGTCTCATTGGTCTTTTGAAACATGGTGTATTTCCCTTTAATTGGACTAAAAATTTGTTTAGAGGTTGTTATCAGATACGTTTGGGAAGAACTTTAAATCCTTTTTGTCGTACTAGAAAACGTTATTTAAATCAGTCTCTTTTTAGTGGTTTTGTAGTCACTGGTGTTCTTTGTTGTTATTTTAAGTCTCTCAGTTTGAGACCTTTTTGCAGTACATTGTTTAATATTGGTTTATATTTGAAAGAATTCAGATTGTTTGGAGACAGAAGTCAATGACAGAGAGCAGAAACTGAAGAAAAGCACATATAAGCACTTTCCTCACTGTGGCTCCCTTGAAGTCGGACTCTTTAAAAAGACCGCTCACCCCACTGCAGGAAATTAATTGGTAATTCTGTTTATTCAAGCTCTATATATCTTTGATGACTGTTTGAATTAATAAAGGAAATCTATTAGCAGGCTCGATCCACCCTGTTGACTTAATGTGTCTGCAGGATTCAGACAGAGTGGAGAGCCGAGCCGTCTGTTTTCAAACCGTTTACTTTTAATTATCCACAAAATAAAGACGACGTATGTTGTCATTTAGATTGCCACTGTTGTAATAATGATGCTGGTACATTAACAGAGGAGACGCT
The DNA here is from genome assembly GCA_036025115.1 of Ambassis agassizii. Lineage (NCBI taxonomy): Eukaryota > Metazoa > Chordata > Actinopteri > Ambassidae > Ambassis > Ambassis agassizii. Next base: position 9,868 of record JAVQJX010021464.1, on the reverse strand, counting down.
GAGCAAACTTAAAGACGCAGAACACTGTTTGACTTGTAATTGGCTTTGCATAGGAAACAGGCAGTGATGAGGTTTGTAAAGGAGAGATTTCTGTTTCTATCACTGAAGGAATATTATTGATGAAATAAAAAAGAAATACTGAATTATTGCTTTATTGGCTGCAAAAGAGTTTTTATAAAGTTTTACAGAGATCTCATCAAACATCTGGAAGGAGCTTCAGTGTGGAAGGCGTCCATACTTTCAAATTACAGCTGAAGTTTTTATCCTTGTCCTGTCTTCTCTCACAAAGCTTCAAATGTCTGTTATTTTTGGTAAACACAACAAGCTTGAGTCTTTTCTGCATGTGTTTTTTTTCAGTTTCAGAAAATGTTTGCTCAAACAAAAAAACCTACTCTTTTTTGTTTGTAGATTCATCATCTTCAAATGAAAATCTTTCACTTTAGACCTTCAGAGAGTGAACAGGCTTTGACACTTTTGTTTTACAGTATTTTTTTTCTAATTAGATTTACTAAATAAAAACGGAGAGCAGGTGGGAGGAACTGCAGCTTTCTCAGAGAGCAGCCTTGATGGCCAAGCTCATATTTTTTCTTCTCCTTATAAACTTGTTTTTAATCAATATTTGAACACCTACATTCAGCAACATGTCAAAGAATCAGTATGTCAATAATAAATTCATGGCTTCTAAATGTTTCAAGATTGGGGTTTTTTTGTTTATTTTTGCATTCTTGCGCAGCGAGAACAGACACAGCGTCAGTGTTTAGAGTTTAGCACACACATTAAAGCCTTACGTCAAAGTGCTGCCATCAACATCATCATAAGTTCAGAGGCTGAAGAGATATGAATTAGTTCCATAACTCTGCTGATAAACGTTGGGAGAAATATCTTCAGGTGTTCCATCTCTCAGTATGGAAGGTCTGTTTCTGGATCCCGGGGACATCAACCATCTGTGTAAATTACTTATGAATCCTATGAATTATCTGTGCAGAAACGCACAGATAAAGTATGAAACAGGAGAGACTTGCATTAGGAAGCAGTGAGTGGATGTATAGTGGCTTTCTCTCTGCTCAGACAGGAGGCGCTGATGGAATCAAAGCAGCATCAGTTTGGCCTTTGAAGTCGAGATGGAGAGATGAAAGGAGTTCTGACCTCTCCTCCCTCCATCACCTCCTCCCTGTTCCTCTCTCTGTCTCTACACATTCACTCACCACTGTCCTCATCACACCTACAACTCCTCTCAGGCAGGATATCATCATCATTTTTCCTCCCACAATAAGAGTCTGCAGCCCCGCCCCTTTGTCAGTGTGAGGTGGAAAATGACACCAGAGTGCTTCGTCACTCTGCTTGGTCATTTATTCATATTATCCTGGGGTCAGGAAGTAGTTTGCTTAGCTTACTTTTACTTTTAAGAAGTGTCTGGATATGTACAGAAATCCACCCAAAGCTTGTAAAAGCAGAATGAACAAGTAGTTTCACCTGAACAAAATAAGTTCAGCAAACACCTGACCTTCATTATCACAACAAATGATGGAGTCAAAAATCAAGTGCAGTGCAGAGACCACTCAGCTCTGGATTGAACTGACCATGCCAGACGTTCACTAAAGCCTGATTGATACTTCTCCCTCACATCAATGTTCCGTCCGTACAAAGGCCAGACTTTGACGCCTGGTCCTACACACCGGCTTCATGTGGCCGACGTGGCAAACTCGACGTGACTACTGACGAGAAAACACAACAGGACTCTCTCTCTCTCTCTCTGTCTCCATTGTTCACTGAAACAGAAAGTATCAAGACTTTGATGATGCCATTCAATGAAAGAAACTCTGCCCTACTCTAGAGGTGAAGCAGCGTGAACTGATGAAGTGGAGGATGAAATCTGAAGGGCTCATATCTACATCAGGGCATTTGAAGGGGTATAAACCAGGTTTTAGAGCAGGCGTCACCAAATGGCAGACCTCGGTCCGGACCCGTGACCAATCTCTGATAAATTTACAACAATTGATCATTTTCATGGAGCACTTTTATTTCTGACGGTCGTAGGGACATACAACACGCGTTCTGCAGTTATTACAAGAATAACTTCACTCAGTTGAGCCAATCAAATCGTTTGTTTGCCCTGCACGTCCAGGTTGGAAGGGAAAAACTATTCTTTGAAAGACAAATGGACGGAGAAGTATATTTTCATTCTTCCGCCCAGCAGTTCAAAACCAAAAAAAGTGGCATTAATTAAAAGTGGCAATGTCAAGCACCACTACAAAACAAAACAGCTCTTTTGAGCAAAGTTATCCTCTGAAGTCCAACCTGAGAGCATGCAAAATAACCGAACTGCAGGCCTAGTATTCCAAAATAACGCATAAAACTCCAAAATTCTGGCAGGGCCGCCACATGCCCATTTCTCTCTTTAAGAAAAGTTCTGTGTAGTGTTCAAAGCTCTGTTTGCATTTTTTCTTTTCTTTTCTTTTCAAGCTGGGCATCAGTTCGAACCTTTAACTTGGAAGAAATATTAATAACTGGACCTCAGTGACTTTTAATAGAATAACCCTGTTTTTGAGGGTCAACTCCTGCAGTTCCTTGAGTGGCCACTTGAGGCTTGCGCTGAAGGCTTATGGGCATCACACCACTGACAGAACCCGCATGCCATAACTAAACTCTCCCATGTTTCAAAGTACAGTTTTGCATTTCCACCAAAGTTCTCCTGACTTTGAGCCTAACCCTGCACTGATGAATATCTAAACTCTTTGAGATTCCTTTGTGAACCTTTCCAATCTCTTGTAAATCAATCAGAAGTCCTCTGAGATCTTTGAGGCCTGTTCCACAGAAATCTGTTTTCCATAAGTCAAATTATCTGTCCGCTCACTCCTCCAGTGTTTCTGTTTTTGCGAACTCCTGACTCCAGTTAGCTCGAGTCGATGTCGTTAGGGCTTCACATACATTTTTCAGCCTACATGTTGAATATATACATGATGCGGGCCAAAACTATACAATGCTTCCTGCTTACGGGCCGTCACATTTGTTCCTCGACTCAATGCAATGTTAATAAAATAAAACAGACACTTACAGAGCTGTTAGAAGGTGTGTTTTGTGTGCTCTTTCCTGATGTGCACTGAAGAAGACTCTCCTCCATTATAGATGAAGATGTCCACCCTGTCTGTCTGTAATTGTTTGATTTTGCTTCTCCACCTCGCTGACAAACCGGATTAGCACCAGGAGGCCGAACCCTGAGCAGACCTCGCTCACAGCTCTGAAGATGTCTGTGTGCGTTAGCGCTGGTTTGTGTTTGTGTGGGCGGGAACTGTGTGGGTTGAAGGGCAGCATCTCATTGGCTGCCGGCAGGTGTGTTTTCTGAGTGGCAGTTCTCTAATGAGTGCTCATGAGAGTTGGACTACAGACCTGTGGTGTAACACCGCCGTAAGCAGAAAGGCCTTCATCTCCCATCATGCCTCCCCCACTCCCATGCCTCATCCAGCTGTGGCTCATGCTGCATTCAAGACAGGATAGGACAGGATAGGATAGTAAAAACCAGTTTCCTCTGATAAAACAGCTTCCAGCGTATTGTTCAGATAGACATCCAGGTTCAGTGTTGGGACAATAAGTACAACAGAAGGTACATTTCACCTCACAGTCTGCCCAGTAAACAGGAGGAGAATCCACTTTGGCTCAGTTTCCAGACAGTAAACACACTACAGATATAAACTAAAAGGAACTCACAGCTAAACCCAAAGTTTAGTTGGGCTTCTGGATGGTCAGTTTTTGGAGAGTACAAATTTATTTTTGAATGATAAACACGAAGCAAGTGAACGATTTGCTCAGCTTTAGGACAATAAACTCAAGCAGAACTGGCTGAGTTTAGAAGGTAAACAGATGGCAGACAGTGAACAGTCCACAAACTGGAAGCTCTCATGCAAAGCAGAAGAGACAGTGATTGTGACTGATGCAGAGTTACTGTACATTAAAGGGACACTCCGGCGGGACATCAAAGATTTTAATGTGTGAGTTTTGGTGGTGCTTGTTACCAGATGTGTTAATGATGTCTTCCTGGTTTAAGTTCATTCATGATACCATCGGTGTAGTTTGGAAGAAAATAGTTCCTCGCTCATAACATAACACATTTTACCTTTCCTCTTTCACATTATTTCTGAATGTCACAAAGTTCTTATAAGCCAGCCTAGTTAGCTTTTTGTTGCGCTTCTTCAATCAGATGCTGTGTTCATCATCACTTCTTCTATCTGGTTGCCATTTTTTGGCTTTTACTTTTACGCCTATACATTATTCTTTAATTATAAGGAAGTTTGTGGTGAGCTAGCTGAGGTTAAAAATGAAAACAATGTTTTGTGTGTCCGTGTTTTAACTGACATAGCTGGTGTTACATCAGCTTTATGTGTTTGCAGCTGAGCTTGCACACTGTAACTTTTTTTTTTTTAAAATACTGTATTTAACAAAAAAAAAAAATACTGATGGTTATACCCACAGTGCCGGGGGGATGCGCTGTGAAACCCGGTTGTGTCAATTCTCCTGTTTCTGGTTCATGTGTGTGTGCAGCAGCAGCAGCACTTTTGTTCCCCAATGAAAGTACAGTTTCAGGTGGATGATGTAACTGCTGCACACACACACACACACACACACACAGCACAGACCTTAGTGTGTCATGCTGTCAGTGCATCTTGACATATCAGCTCCTGACAGAATTACATTTGTTGATGATCTCTGGTCTCTCTCTCTCCCTCCCTCCTCCTCGCCCTCACCCCACCTTCTTCACACACACACACACACAGAGAGAGAGACACACACACACACTGTCAGTTTTTGTCTCACAGTGTCACCTGATGCCTCAATCCACCGCACAAAGAGCTGTCAGTCATCCTGACAGCCATATTGCCATAGTGTCTGTGTGTGTGTGTGTCAGTGTACTATATTTGTGAGGACCTCTTTGCATGTTGTAGAGAACAGAAGATGAGAGAGGACTTTGGTGGAACGTGAATATACTTTAGTTTCAGGTTTTGTGTTGAGTGAGGGACTTCATGTCCTCACAAAGATACCATTTTATTTATTTATTTATTTATATATTTTTTTTGCTCCAGCACCAAGCATTGAAGTTTAACACTTGTGCTGTTACCATTGGTTGCTCTTTTAATCACATGTTTATCTGGCTCAGTGCACCTAAAGCTCTATAAAGTTTTCTAGCAGTTCTTTTGTTTACATGAAGAATCTGTCAATGGGCAAATTGCTGTTTAGTTGTTTTTTGTCTGCATCTTAACACCAACAAAATACTTTTTCAACACAAACTGATAACTTGTTAGCGGTTTCACGGGATCATTATCACTGATGAACACACTGCAACACAAGGAGACAAAATACAAAACAGGAAAATTAAGAAAAAATAGTTTTACAGGTGCAGCGTTTAGACAAAAGTAACACAACAAAAAAATGTTTGCTGTTTTTGTCAGTGTGTTGACCTGTGTGTGAGTCACTGTACTAACAAATCACACGTCCAAATTTTTTTTTACCAATTTGTGCTGCTCTTGGTACCCAGATGAGTCATTGAACCAGCAGGCTGATGTTTTGTTATCATGCACACTGGCTCAACAACATACGCTTTATGTCCTTATGTCTTTATGAATGGTAGCAACAACAGGAGCAGAGGCAGCAATGTCCTCGATTGATCCCAAAACCTTAACCTATAGCCTGATTTATACTTCTCCTTAACATCAACTTTCGTTTGACGTGCACCTCACAAAATTTCTAACTACCTGTCAAACATCAGCTGCCCTGTGATTGCTCGGCTTGGTAGCTGTGATTATGAACAAAAACACACAGAAAACACAACAACTCTCTCTCTGTGTGTCTGCATTGGTCACTGAAACAGGAAGTGGTGGAGATTTTCATTTAATTAAATAATCTTGCCCCTACTCTAGCGGTGAAGCATCGTGAATCCACGCAGTGACGTGACTGTCACATTCCCAGACTGCACAGCTTCAACAGAATGATTTTAGTGCAAAGACAACACAATTCCAGCACTGAATGATGAATAATGCTCTCTAACATGGTGGTTATTGATCTGCAGTGGATACAGTGTGTTCACAGGCCCTTACAGGACAAGGGTCGTGATAATTTAATTTATTTCAGTCAAGTACATCAGACAGGTTCATGGTGTCTGTGAAGGTTTCTGTCTTTTTTTTTCTATTTGAAAAATAAAAAGCGGTTTAAGTGGGATCAATGATGCTTGGGAGGATCCTGCTTTCAGACTAAATAAAACACGTCTGAAGAGAGTCCTCAGTTCATACCGATGAATATTCAGGATAGGTTATATCTTTGGTCAGTTACTGTTCATCAATAATGAATCAGCAGCAGTGCAGACACATCAGAGCAGACCTGCTGATGAATTTTACTTTAAAAGGTTTTCATAAAAGTTCAGGAACTTTTCAGGTTGCATCCTGTAAGTTCTTTCACTCTGTGACCTCAGTGTTATCAGTAACAGATACTTTTTTTTCATTGTCAATTCAAAAAAAGTTACGTTTCTTTTAAGCAAAGGATAACCCCAGCAGCAGAGAGATGGAATGAAAAAGGCTTAAGACGCCGTAGAATGCGTCACATATTGATTTCTTGGTAGATCTTGCGCTGAACGGGCTAATTAGCAGGCAGTTCCTGTAAAGTATCACACCTCCAGGCAGCCCTGCGTTTGTTGCAGTTGAAAAACACCTCAGATTGCTCAGGTCACAGAAATCACAGGGACGCATCTGTTGCTTTTTTTAATCTTTATTTAACTTTAGAAAAAGTTCTTTTTACCGTAGATCTCAGTGAAGACATTTATTTGTTAGACTGTTTGTTTCTGATCATTTTTTTGTTTGGTCATCCTTCATATTAAATTAGGTCGGTGTTGGAACATGGACAGACAGGTAGATACATCGATAGATCAGAACGGTGGTTGCAGACTTTTTGAATAATTATAAATAATAATTAATGGTAATCAGCCCTCTGTTGGTGGTTGACCTTGCTGTTGCCATGGAGACACTCAAACACAATAACAGTGGATGCTAAGTAGCTGTGTGTGTTTCATTTCATTTGAGATGAAGAGTTCTGCGACTGGCAGCACATTAGTGTGTGTGTGCATTAATGAGAGAGGCTGATGCAGGAGTGTGTGTGTGTGTGTAGTTTTATGTTGGGAGGCGGAGCCGGCAGATTGATTGGCAGTGTTTTTCCAAAGGGCGCCATGGTAACAGATGTTCTGAAGAGTCAGAGAACATCTCTGCTAAGCTGTTTAAATTTGAGAACATGTCTCTTTGTGATAACATATCTGGAACCTTAAACAATCAATGATGCCTGTAAAATAATAAAAAAAAAATCACCATTACAGTGTCACGCTTTTGTGCAACTTAAAGAGGAAGTGGTCGCAAAATAATTGGAGCATCAGTAATTAAAGAACATCAGAGTCTTTTGTCAGGCCCACATGTACCCTGTGGTGTATCTCTCTGTGCATAACATGCTCTTTAAATCAGGTGCATGGAAGCATACCTAAAGAGAACTCGATCAAACACTGTAGCTGTGCCCCAGTTTATTGGCTGCATCCTCTTCCTCTGTAGCCTAAGGTTCATCTTCATCAAAGCTCAAAAATGCTTCTTTTTTTTAAATAGGAAAAACGAAGATTTAATTAAAGACATAAATCATTTTCATTTTAAAGTGTATGCAGAGGCAGACGGAGTGATGGGGAGACTCTATGTGTGTGTGTGTGTGTGTGTTTGTCGTTTCACCTCCTGGAGGTTTAATGAATACACCTCCTCAAGATGAGGTCAAAGGTCACGCGATGAGCTGCATTAGGTGAACCAATGCGTTTCCGCCCGCCCAATCAGACGTAGCGGCCGCAGCCCCACCCACCGTCACCTTTCTGTTGATGTTGTCTGTCATCCGATAGGCCGACCTGCCGGCGTGTTAATTAAACCACTTCGACTTCTCCCTGCACTGCAATTAATTCTGATTTGCATCCTTAAAAGCTCCATTCAAAGCACACAAACTCCCCCACTGTTGCTGAAATGACCTCCGTCGCCGTGGTTACAGAGCCAATAAGCATTCATTACCTTTGATTAAACGCCAGTTCCATCAAACCTGGAGTTTCACTTCACATATTAAAGAATCAATCTGTTTTTTTCTGTGTTTACTTTCAGCTGAGACAAACATGTTCCTGCTTCTCTTATGTCAGCTGTTATTTGAATAAAAATCTGTCGATGCTGTTAGATAATCCAGATAATCATTATGTGCTAATCTGTTAAAAAACAGGGGCAGATTAAGAGCAGTGCATTCTGATGCTCTTTTGCCGTGCAAATGTTTTTATTATTTCAAACACTGAATTTTAGATTACATGCAAAACAGACAGAGGAAATTACAGGAGATGAAATGTACGCAGCAACAGGGAGACATCCCAATTACAGAGGGGTGGAGTGAGTTTTCAGCATTCAGCGCTCATTATAGGGGGGGTGAGGGGGGGCTGGACTCTGCCTGTGGGGTGTAAATTTCCCATGTGTACTGTAGACTGTAGTGATCAAGTCAAACTTTGATTTTCTTATTATGACAGCAGATTTATTTAACGAGAAAAACAATCTGCTGTGTATAAAGCCTCACACTCAATGCTGTGAATAAACAGGCAAGATGGACTAATGATGGTTGAACATTTATTACAATAGGTTGTAATGTGTCCATGCAACCCTTACATAAATTGCAGAAAGTGTGAATTTAGCTTGAAATGTCAAGTGCCGTTGAGGCTGTCCAGAGGTAACACGTGGAGCTCACAGCTTCCTGAAGGACTCCTCCCACCCAGCCTCAGGACCAGCAGGCTGAGGACAGCTTGTTCCCCTCAGCTGCCTCCTTATTGAACTCAGACCTCAGCGCTAATCATTGTATTTATAGCTTAATATAACATTTGTAAATGATGTTCATATTTTCCGCCCACACTGGATATACACATAATTGCATGCTTCCATCTGTTTAGTATTATTTAATCTATGTATTCTGTAGTATAGTCATCTGTATATCTTCCTGCTTATTGCACTTGCTTTGTACTTATACATGTTTGACGGCAATAAAGTTGATAAAAGTGTCCAATCCTGAGAGTGGGCCTGAAGGAAAAACTTTGTGTGTTTTGTTTGAATGTCTGTGTACACCTCTGACCACCACACATGAAAACAATTAATGTCATTTCTAAGTGGTATGATTGACCCATCAGAGACAGAGCCGATGAAAAACAAACACAGAGTCTGACTGTGTCAGCACTCCTTCCTCCTCTACATCTCATCCTTTCTTCCTCCTCCTTTTGTACGACAGGTCAGCCGGCTAACGGGTTAATTAGCTGAATGAAGTGCTCTGCAGAGGAAATGTCAGGCTCGCTGGCTGCGCCTTGACTTCCTGGAACGGAGGTTAAAGGTTGACGGCGAGTTTACTGAACCGTCTCTCTCTCTTACCTTTATCGAAAATGTCACCCAGGAACCATTAGCACGGGCTGTGGCCACAGACACTTCATGTGGCGGTCTGAAGGAGAGAAGCGCCGCCGCTGATGGACGCAGTGACCCCTGAGATGCTCCCTGAACACTCAGCCAGGGTGAAACCGCGGAGGTCCTCACTTCCTGTGTCCTCTCTGATGCCTTCAGGACCTCTGAGGAAACAAAGGTAAATATCAGCTCTCTACTAGAAAACCGTTTGCTGCCAGGAAGGAGAACACGGATTTCACCGTGTGATTCATGCTCCCCAGATGAGATGAATTTACTGACCACATTCAAAGGAGTTGAATCAAGGCATCTGGACTTGTAGAGTTTTCTTGAAGACGTTTCACTGCTTATCCAAGCAGCTTCATCAGTTCTAAAGTAACTTTGGTGAGGAAACAGATATT